>VUQR01000682.1:0-16403 GCA_015108515.1 Hemichromis elongatus | reverse complement strand
CTTTTCCCACTCCTGTGGGTCAGAATAAAACCATGGAAGCAAACCATCAGGCAGTGACAAACATGGGGCTTCAGATCTTTTGGCCAATCCCAGAAAAGCTGCCAACTCTCCACAGCTGGCTGGCCCAGGATCTACACATGATTTCAGTGGTTGGACCCCAGCTCAAAGCCACCCCATCCCCCCTTTCTGAAGTTGATTGTTGAGGGCCCAAAGGTTTGAGTGTCAAAACACGGAAACAGCTGGCAGTGGAAACACTACGAGAACAACAATGCATAAAAGTGACCTTGATGCCGGTCACATCCTGTCCACACAGGAAGAAACATTTGACCTCGTTTCAGTTTCTGCCCTTTATTCAAGTGTTAACATGGAAGTGGAGGTGATATGAATGAAGGAAAAAAAAAAGGAGGCGGATGATGAAGAAATAAGCAAGATGAGGCTCTCGGGAGGAAAGAAATGTAGGGCAACGGAAGAAGGCAGGGAAATATACCAGCAAGAAAATAGGATGTATTATGGGACCAAAAAAGGATGCATGAAATTCATGAGGCATAAAATAATGGAAACTTTTTTTGGAGGATTTTTTTTATTATTAATCATAATTATGAGGAGAGAAGTTGGAGTCATAACGAGAAAGGGAAGGAAGGCAATTACATTTCAGAAGCAAGGCAGATTTGACGACTCGAGGAGTGTGCAAGGACAGGACAAATCAGGGGAGAGGAGCTCTGGTGACTTACCAGTAGGAAGGTCCTTATGTGGGGGATCTTGTTCAGCTCCATGAGAAGCCTCAAAGCCTTTTCATGGTTACTGCAGTATTCACCGTATACTGAGAAACTCTCCCTCTACAAAAAAAGGAAAAAAACAGTTTCAGGGTTGTATCCCAGGGACTTTGCAGCCAATCTGACTAACTAGTGTACACATGACCAAAGTACCAAGAGAAGGACGTTTGACAATTGAAAGCAGAAACTGCGGAGAAGCCTTCAAATGATGCTGTAGTAATAATACGTCAACACACTGTTTACATCCCAGCAGTGACTGAAACTACACAACAAGGACATTTAACAGAGCATTTGCCCCTCACTGCTCTTTTATCCAGGCTTTCAAACAGGCGGTATTTAAGCAGACCACATCGCCGAGGGCGCGCAGCTCAGCTGCTCTCAGGTCAGTACATCATCGAGTCATGCTGAGAACTCACAGAAAGCAGCATGAGGTTGTGTTGTGATAAAACCAATTAGTTTAATAGCGCGCGCACACACACGGAGCACAACACACTTTAGAGCCCCTTCTTTTTTCTGTTGTAATGTAAATATTGGAGCTAATGGTGTGTGTCTCTGCAGCTATAAGGGCCGCCATTATTCTGTTTGTTATGCTTTGTGTCGTTACCCAGATGAAAAGTGGAGAGTAAACAATGCATATGAAAAATGTTTTTTTTTAATTATTACCAGGAAAATGACTCTGTATTCAAATATGGACCTATTTTACAAATATACTAGGTTTCAAGTTTAAAGGTGAGTGAAATATGTCTTTCCAGTTCGGGCAACATGCACAATACAAACATAATGTAACATAGTAAACAACAAGGGACAGATGTAAATTAAATTCTCTTCATGGACCATGGAGTGTGGATGTAATTATTACTATTAATATTATTATTTAATCCTATATTTAAACAACACATATGATAGATGTGTTTACCACTAGACAGACTGGTAAACAGAGACTGGTAAACAAACGCAGACTGGAAATATTGTCTTGTGAGGCGACTTACATTAAATGTTGGTGGTTTGTAATTAACTGAACATGACATGAATCGCAAACTGACCCTAAGAGTACTGCAGAAATACTTTCATAACTATTTCAATCGTGAAGCAAACGCATTCATCGACATCCTTTGTCACACTTCTCTTTTCAAAAGTAGTATGCGTCATAGAGGAAATTAATAAGTAAGCTATATACAAGATATAACACTTCCTCATTTTATTTTATTTTTTTAAATTATAGCATCACACTGTGCAGCAATGCAAACACACACCCTAATGCAGAAGCTTCTGTCGGGCTGCCATGTTATTTTCTTTACAGTACGTAATTCAACACTTGGGCCGGTGGATACACGGTGTCCCATGAACGGCATTATTTATGCAACACACTGTAGATAGCAGCAAACACACCGCATCACAGCTGAAGTTAAACTTACACCCTGCAGCTTATTAAAACCTCTCATGTATTCTTGGGAGAGCTGTAGTAATTGGGATGTGAAACTTTGTGCACGGTGGGGCCTGATGTTGAAGTCTAGTAAGTGAAACCGTCACTTGAAACTGCCTTGCGAGTGAAATCCAAAAGTGCAGGTGTGTGGACACCACTTTCAGCCTTAGCTGACATGCAATTGCCTGAAGGTGTTCGCATTCACATCTGGCCTGGCTACAATGCTGCAAAAGAATAAACAATACTCAGTCACTGATGGCAGCTTTCAGATAACAAACGCCTGCCAAACCAACATCCTGTAGATGCGGATGTGCAAAATAACCATGCACGTGGTTTTGATCCCACACACATACGCATGCACCTCAGTACATGCGCTCAGTGTGCATGTGTCTGTTTTTACCCACCCACCCCTGCCCCACCAGCGGTGACAGCACCAGCCAAACAAAGCTAACAGCTCTTTTTATAGAACCCCTCTCTACTCAGTCTTATTCCCTTTGACCAGGAGGAGCTGAAACTCTTTTGTAGATGTTTACCACAAGTAGGCTGCACAATGTAAACGGTGGGGATCTTTTAACCACACAGGGAGGACCACAAACACACCCAAAGCCACTTTTGGCAGGGGAGCACTGCACTACTGGGAGCAGCAGCTGGGTCGGCATATGGCGTGAAACCCCAGATTCTGTCAAACTGACTTAATACAGCACGCAGCTCAAGAAATCCTTTTGGTGTACTTGTTCACACATACTGTATTTAACAGTGGCACAGTAACAAGGGCTATTACTATTGCTACTAGCTCTACTACACATGCCAAGAGTTCTAATCATGACAGCATAGAATTCAAATCAACTGGGCTGTACAAAAGGCCAACGGGGAAAGCAAAGCCTAGAGTTAATTAATTAACACATTATTGAAACAGAATAACCATAATAATAAACACTCACACAGCACAGAGCAGCGACTGAATATCCTCCTTCTGTTTTTGGCCTCCTTGATGTTTTTTTCTTTAGTTACTCAGATATTTCGATGTATTCTAGATTGCTGCCAAGCAGTGATCAGAGTATCGCAGAGTCACTGCATCTTGTGGACAATGTATGGTTATAGCTTCCTGAGCTGCTCTGGGATGTCCACCCTAACTTAGACCTCTATGCAAATGGAATTCAGTGTTATTTATATTGAGCCACATCACTATAATAGTCACCTCAAGGTGCTTTAATACAGAGAAATAATCAATGATAGAGAGAAAAGCCCAATCAGACAACCCCCTGCCTTTTAAACAGGAAACAGCTGTGGCATTAAAACAGTATCAAAGCCCTAATTAACATCATAATAAGACTATACTTACACTTACTTGCACTAGTCCCATTTGCTTGCAGAGCCTGCCACCCTCCACTTCAACTACACTCTGTCAAATCTGAGCATATGAGCATCGTCCCTCGCGTCCTCACGCTCGCATGAATTTATTCACAACGTGACGGCTTTTGTTGAATCAAAATCAAATCGGCTTGAGCAGCACAATGGGAGTTCATGATTCTATTTGCATTGTGGCTTACTTTTTGGCACATCTCACTTGCCTTGTAGATTTATCAGTTATCTGATACACTTATTTTCAGTCGGGCTGTGTGGAAGCGGCCGACAACGCTTTCATCTTCTGTGCTTGGGCATTAAGTCCAACAAGATCAACTGAACTGTTCCTTAGCTCACTTTTTTCAAACAGCCCAAAACAGTTGAACAAACTGGATTTGGGGGATTAAACATGCTGAGTGAGTACACACTAAAACTAACGCAGCATTGTTAAAAATGTTTGGTTCTCCAAAAATATACTTACGTCGTGATATGCTTCATAAATCGGTCGATTGAAATGCGAACAGCATCAAATTTTAAGAGTTTAAACATAGGAAAAGTAGCAGCATGACCCTAATCACCAACTTAAAACATCCAAATGCTTCCCTTCAATACACCTGTAAGATTAGCAGAAAATGCATTCTGCTGGTCTGCTGCCAGCTAAAGTATATAGAAGTAAAACACATGAACAGAAGAATCGGCAATCCCAAGGTGGTGGAAGGGAAATCACTGTATACCAGTTTGCAATAAATAACTATTTCAGTTCTCATTGCTATGTACAATTAAACCCTTCTACTCAACCCTTCTGCACGCCTCCGTGCAGCTCCAACTATGTTTCTACCTGAGGCAAACTCTCTGTATTTCCTTTCCTCAGATGACAACAAAATACTCGATTCAGGTACCTGCAAAGTAGCTTATAAGCCTAAACTGGCGCCAAAATGTGAAGCTTTAATTTCTACTCCAAAAGACTGAAAAACATCACTTGTGCTCAAAATAGCTCAAAGATTTTGGGTGTTCCTTTGATAAACATAAGTCTTTATTTGAATCCTTCATCCCTGGAATGTTATTCCGGAGACTAAATGAGAGAGTAGCATCTCACACACTGAGGAATCACACTGAGTCAAAGCAGAATGGGTGTAGTTCAGAGAGGTCAGAGCATGCATAATGACATGACTGTTGCTTCTTGCACAGCGCTCGCATATACGTTCACTGAAATAGAGCAAATATTGACGTCTCTGATTTCTCTTCTGACATGAGTGATTTTTTTTCACCTCTGCACAGTTTAAATAATTCTCAGAATACTGTGATATTTAAACAAGGGATTAACAACTCGTGTGTGTGTGTGTATGTGTGTCTTTGGTCAAGAGGAAAGAGACTCATTCATGTTAGCCTCTAGTTAGTAAGATAAATAATAGCTGGTCAGAACTACACAATGTTTTATTTAATTCACAACTTTATGACATCAGTGTTTCTTTTTCTTTCTTTTAAAGCCTTCCAAACCATCTTGGCAACATCTGACTTTGAAAAGCAATGAATCTTCCCGTTTTGCATCCCTATCTGTGAGTGGCAGACCTCCTTATGGAACAATGCAGGGGGTTAATAAAATCCCAGACATGGTGTTGACCTCTGATCGAGGTCAAGGGCCACGGCTGGAGGGTGCCAGACGGGGCCAGCTGATTGGCTGAGAGGTGTGAGCGCTGAAGGAGACAAAGGTCGTGCCTTGGTGAGGGAGGTGTAATGGATATGCAGCAGGAAAAGGTGGCGTGTGGGTGGCTCAATACTTCAAGAGAAACGCACACACAAAGAGAGTGGCACATATAATCACAAACAAATCCATACAGTCAGATAAAATAAAATGAACAGGAACAAATGTAAAAGCATTAGTAACTCAGTAGTCCTCAGTATGTCATTTATAAATACAGATATCCATCTGTTATTGTTTCACCATGTACAGATAAAACTGCTATATATGGTGTACAGCTACTAGTTCACTGACAGTAATAATCATAATCATACTCATAATAACATCTGTATTTATAAGCAGCATAGTAGGAGTAATGCTGCATTAATGCTATTAAGCACTTACTGATACCTTAGTAATGCTCAACACATATTTTGCATTGGGGCACATCTTTAAATCAAGTAATGTTTTGGCTTTAATCTTCATGAATTTCATTAGCAATCGAGAAAATACATGAAGCCATGGGTCTGTGAAGCAAACATTCTCTAGTTTTCACTAAGTGCATTTTATAGCTATTTCTACCTCTTTCATTGTATTTGTATAATATATAATGTTATAATCTTACACTATAAATGAGCAGAACAGGTAGCGGTTTCAAAATGGGAGTTTTTTTACCCCCAGTATTTATAGATTAACTGCAAAATCTCTTCATTGAACAGGAATTATCTACTCGACTCCACCAACTAGCTCCCATCTGTCCAAATCCTTACAGACAATTAGCACAATTTCCAGATGGGCAAAAATTCCCTTTACAATCAAATGTGAAATACGGCTACGGCCCTCCCTGTGAGGAAAATGTCCAGAAAAGTGTTACTGCAAAGTTGACCTTTCCTATCTTTAAGGCGGCTAAACAAAAGTCCCTGCATATACATCAGTCTGACCGTGAAGAAGTGAAAAAAGAACATGTTAAGCTCCTTCAATCAATTTCCCGCGCTCCGTCTGACCAAAATGACTGTCGCAACTCGCACATGTGTGAAAACACATTCTGATAAGCCAATTCAGCAGCTTCCTACAGAAGTTATTAAATGTCATCCACATTACATGCGTGTGGCAGATAAATTGGAAGTGATTATAATTCATTATTATCGGGTTGAGGTAAAACTCAGTAAAAAAGCCTTCAGGTGATCCAAAATGCTGCAGTGAGAGCACTGACAGGGGCTACAAAGAGAGAGCCTATTTCTTCCATGTTGGCCTCTCTTCATTGGCTCCCTGTTAAATCCAGAATCAAATTTTAAATCCTTCTCCTCCCCCTTATAACATGTTAAATAATCAGCGCCCCCATCAGATCTCACCAAAAACAGTTGGTGTGTTGCGTGTGTGTTGTGTGGACAGAGATTGGAGTTTAAGTCTAGATACAGTTATCAGCCACAAAATCTGCGCTGAAGGCAGGATTTATTAATTGTTGGGTTTACCCTTTGGAAAGTCACCAAATACTGGCTGCAGCTGGATTTCTGCAGCTGGAAGGAAAAACTGTCACTACGCTTCTGGTGACACTGTCCTGTAGGCTGGTGGAGCAGAGTCCAGACAGAATACCTACGTGATGTATTTAGTGCCTCAGTGAAAGTAAAGTCAAGATAGTTTATGAGAGAGACACAAACAGAGACCCAAAGAAGAAGCCTGAGATTGAGTGCTACCAGCAGAAGCATTGTCCCCTCTCTGAGTGACACACCATCTCTTCCTCCCCGGACACAGACCCTTCTTTGTTTGTTTCCTCAGGTCAAACGAGTTCAAACCGAGTGGTGCGGGGAGGGTGGGGTGCAGGACAGTGTACTGGGGTTGCAGAGTTGAGAAGAATATGCAGGGATGGATTCGTAAAAAATTAAATGTTAGCAAAGACTGAAAAAGAGAAACTGAAGGAAGACAGACTGTTTTTGCTTGACAGGATGCAGGTCAGTTCCGTGAAGGCGGAAAACGCAAGCGGGTGGGTGGGGGTAGCGAATGTGTATTGGTGAATCGGGAGTCCAGGAGATGGGAGGGGTGTTTCATGTGAGAAAGAGAGAATTAAAGGGTATTTCCACAGAAGGCTTTGCACGCTTTCCCTGCATCTGTGGTTACGGGCAGCCCATAAAAAGAGCTTATGTGTGTGTAGCTGCATGGAAGAGGCATTCAGGCATCCAGCTTCTCCTACATGCATGCTCACGAGCTTGTGCCTGTAACAGTGCGCAGCTTTATGAGAATCTTTTTGTGTGTCCTGCACTTACAAACTGGAGGAACACATGTCCCAGTGCATGGTGAGGCTGAGGTTCAGGCAACAGGCTTAACTCCACTGCAGACAACACCCCTTGGTGCAGCTTAAGGATGTCCTCGATATTTGAAAACAGAATCTATGAAACAAGAGGATGATGTAAAGGGAGGGGATAAAGAGGAAGGATGCGAAGAAGGGAAGGAAAAGAGCAAGGAGGCGACCACAGAGGAGCACAGAGATGGGAGAAGAGTAAAGACATTAGTGGTCAAATAGCATTTTCACACGGAAGATTTCTGACATTAAAATATTTGTAATAAAAAGCTGGCCATACCTTGACATGTTCAGGTGAGAGATACTGTTGGTCCTCCGGAGTTTGTCTGATTCTGTGCAGAAATGCCTGAGGAGGAAACAAACACAAAACAGGTTTAAAACAATGCGCCACACTTTACTGTCAATAAGGCAGCTGGCTAAAGCATGTCCATCAGACAGGTCGAAATCATTTTACATCATTAACCTAAGTGGGTCAGATCAGGGAAACTATAAAAAAAAAAGTTCTTTACTAAGGAAAAGTTCTTTATTACCAGGAAAATTTGCAAAACTTAACATAAAAAAAAATAAAATCTTTGGCCTCTTTTACATTTTCTAAAGCCGTCCAGTTTAACAGCTAACAGTCTTTGCCAGGCTGATTCTGTCCCTCTGGCCTTTTGTTTAATACCATTAATGTACATCTATGCATATATGGAAATCATTAGTCTCTCCAGATTTGTCTCTTCAGGTTTTGGTAATCATGCACAATCACATGTGCATGCAAAAAGTGGTCTGGAAGTGGAAGTCCAGCTTCCCTCTTGGGACTGTTTTAAATTTAGGAGATAGGTGATCTTTGCTTTGAGGAAACAGATTCATTGCATGAACATAACCACACGAACCTTTGAACAGAAAACCACATATACTCTTAACTGCTTCATAAAAACATCTTTTCAGGTACCAAACAGACATTTTGGGGCTGTTTCACTGTCGCTTGGGTCTAATAAGACGAGTTTTCCTTTTACACTTAAAGCCTCACTGTATGGATCCTAAAGCGCCTGAACATTCAACTGTAAGACATCAGCCAAAATGAACTGCTTCACTGTTGCAGTGTCTACACACAGCACTTCACCAGCATGGCTCATTATAAGGCTCATGTCAGGCTGAGCTTTGCTTGTGTGTGCAGCTCAGCTTTTGTGTGCGTTAGCGCCTGCCAATCAGATCCTGACTTGGGGGAAAAAAGAAAAAAAAATGGTGAATAGAAGGGAAGTGAATCTGCAAACAACTTTTTTTATTCTCTCTTCCCCATTTCTCTGTCTGTTGCCTTGTGTCTGACAAGCTTAACCCGCGTCAGTCCGACTGTCCTTCAGACGCCAATACTGTGCTGAAAAGAAAGGGATATCAGAAAGGAGATATGCATCCCCGAACGGCGATTAAAACCCTACCCCTGAAGCCTCCTTCATCAACCCGGCTCCTGCTGTTGTGTCTGCCTGCATTTCAGTGCCTCAGATCTAGAAATTGATAGCTTTCCATGTGAATCAAGGGCGTTACAAAGAAGAGTCAAGCGAGACTACGCGTCTAAACAAGAAGCCTTAGCCTGATACGTTTGGTACAATTGTGACAAATGACACCATGATCCCTATGCATGCCAACAATGTCAGGTTAAAAGGTGCCGCTTAGAAGTGTTTTTTTTTATGGTTCAAGTTTTGAGATCCTGTGTCAACCCCAACACGAGCACAATGGATCAATAAATAATGCAGGATTCTAGTAAAGAGGATTATAGGACATTATCACTAGCAGTGCAAAATGCCAATGCAATAAAAGTTTCATTGCAGGGTGCAAAGCAATACTTTCTTCCACGTGGTGTTATGGTTAAAGATGGACAGCAAATACAGAGGAGGAAAACATTGCATCTCTGGTTTTGCAGCGATTAAACTGAGGCTGGGTTGCTAAATGCATTTTAGCTCATCTGGTATAAAATTATATACCACTTGGCTTTATTATCACCCCTATTTACCAAATTATGTCTATGTTCTAATCGAGGGGGGAAAAAAGATTGTAGCTACAGCAAAATATGGAGTAAAGACACAAAATTTTGCCTTTATAGTAAAAGAAAAAATCTCTAATAATCTGACCATCAAACACCAAATATATATGCTGCTTTTGATGCTCAGTACTCAAAATGCATTAAACATTTAGCATTAGGTGCAATCCGACGCTAGAGTTGTCAGGTCGAACATGCTTCACTAAAGAAAACAGTCTCTATGAAACCTAATGACACCTTTGTAACACAAACTGCCTAAATAACTACATATGATTAAAGCTAAGTAACAGGATCTGTTTTTTGCAATTTAGGTGAATTGCGTCATTTATAGAAAACCTTTTCACACTCCCTGCTGTCACACATAGTACCAGTTACAGAAAGTCACTTCCCATAATTAAAGACTGACACTTCTAATCAGATGTTCGCTCTAAAGACAGAACCCAGCCAACCAAGCAGTCAGGCAGCAATTTTATAATTTCCTCTGCCTTTTTTTCTCTGTTTCTGCCTCTCTTTTCCAGCTTTTGCGCAAGTCGTACCAAAAATAGAAAGCACGGCTCCTCAGCAGTGAGCTGTGACCTCGCTAATTAAGACCAGTATTAAAGAGGAGCACTAGTTGTCATGTTCTTGACTGTTTTGTTTTTTTTGGGGAGGGAGCTGATTGTGTTTGAGGCATACACTAATTAAATCTCCCATATGGCAGCTTGTACTGTGTCCACACTGTAGGAGTCACTGAAGTGAGAGATTGCTCCCCAGCAGAGGATACGAGACAGGCAGGAAACAGAGCTTTTCCTCAGACGCTTTCAGGGTTAGCGCTGAGTGAGGGTGTGGCGGGTTAAGAAAAGAGCCAAGGAGGCAAAGGGTGAAAACAGAACAAACAACAACGAGCAGGGGGACAATGGTGGCGCAGACGGTGAGGTGTAAAGTATCTTTTATTCATTTATTCCTCCGTGACAGCTTCATCCAGGCAGGAATCACTCCTTTAACAAAATGTGCCACACAGATGTGGTGAGACAGGAATCAGCAGGGAGGATGGTAGGAAGAAGGAACAAAGAATTCCTTTCAGTCAAAGTCTAACCCCAACAAGGACAGTCTCCCCCGCAGTTGTATTGGCTGTCTTCATTGTTCCATCACAAAGCAGACAGGTTTATTTGGAGAGAAAATTGGCCCTCTCTGTCCACCATCGTGACTAAGACAGGCTACAGGGACACCAGAATACAGGACAGTGCAGAGCATAAACTGAGCATGCACCCCAAGCATGTCCAAGTTTACTCAGACTCAGACTTTTACGCAGCTTGTACAGTAATATTTTTGAGAGCATGATTGAAATCCGAAACAGGAAATTGCCCCAGAGGAAGGTATTATGGGTGTAATTGGAAATGTGTTGACATCTGATGGACAGCAGTTCATTGTGCACAAACAGCCAAGTATTATAATTGGACAAACCGCAGTCTGGGCTAACTTTCATATTTGGCTATTTATTGGGCCTTTCCACTAATGACCACCAGAGACTGTAACTTCCTGCCAGTCAGACTCAGGCAGAACTTAGAGATACTCTGACATCATTTATTTCAACTTCCTCTCCAATCGAAATAACTTGATATATGACTGTTATTATGAATGTTATTGGCTTTGTCATTGTGAAAGAGCCAATATTTCTCCTTCCATTGTGCTCCAGTAAAATAAGCAGACATGACTGCACTTTTAGAAGACCCTCAGCATATTATAAGTCGTGTACGATTTGCATAGAGAGGACAATACCCCGGAGTATTACGCACATGCACACAAACTGGAAATACGATACGGATATTGACAAGAACCGCTCTTTCCACAGTACGCAGTAAGGCAAGTTGTTTACGAACACTGTAATTCTACTCTACACCACTGAGTGCAGTTGTTGTGCTCATTACTACTTAATTACCACACTCAGAGACGACAGGATGCGCCTGATGGTCCTTGTTTACTTTCATATCTTCATCTCCATCTCAGGTGACCTTATCTGTCTCTTCTCTGACATCAGCCCGCCATCATCAGCAAGGCGAGGCATATGTGTGTTTGTGTAATCATGTTTAGTGGAGGATCAGACACTGATGAATAATATTTGCTTGAACAACAACAAGAACCCTGCCTGCACTGGCTCAGGCTGACAAGTCTGTCTTTCATGTGTCTGAAATCCGAGTCAGTTCACTATGATTTTGATGGAGATGAAAAAGGACACGACAATGTTTCAAAAGCTCACCAAAAAATCAAAAACAGTACGGGGATGAAAAGAGGCTGTGCAGTGTAGCCTTTCCCGCACTGGTTTTCCTGAGTAGCTCGCATTAGATGGCACACCTAGTTACCCTTCAATATCTAAAAATAGCAATGATATCAATCAGTGTGTTAATAATAGTCGGTCATATGGGACACACATTCAGTTTTGTGATACTCCTGGACTTATAACAATGAGTCAGATTGGCTCAGATGAGGGCTCAGCTGCAGCACAGAGCACAGCGAGGATATTGCACATGATGCCACAGGGGTGATTTGCAGTAAGGGAAAGCTGCTCGTGATGCAATCCCACAGGAGACAAGTAACACAACCAGAAGCTCCTTGGCAAACCACAAAGTAGCTGCCAAGCACACTGATGCAGAATTGTACCCTCTGACATTTCAATATGATATATGCTGGAAACTCCAACGTCCTCCATACAGGAAGTAGTTGAAAGTCATACTAAAAGTGTATCGTCATACTGTGAACTAGTTTCTGGGTTTTTTGTTTATTTTTTTTCACATATATATAGAATTCTTGTTAGTTGGATATTTAAAAACCCACACTGCAGTTATGCAAGCTTTGCAGCGTCTTCCATTATTTTGCTCAAGTTTTCTTTCCTACTGCTCAATCATTATTAAAAACTCTTTGTTTGTTTTTCTCTCTATTGGCCCTCAAAAACCCACAACGCTTCTGAAAGTACTTAGAGAAACTCACTGGGGTTGAAACTCACAATGACGAGAGCAATACGCAGAAAAAAGTCACCTATTATTAAAATTTCTTAGCTGTGACTCTTTACGGGGATTGAAAAGAGTTCAAGCATGACATTTATGTTTATAGGTTTCAAATTTAAATAGTGAGAGTCAAACTGGAGCTATTTTAATTAGCTGTACAACGAGAGAAACCCAATAGAGTTGTGTGATAAAGTTTTCACATCGCGCTTCGTAACTTTGTGAAAAGCCCAAGTACAGCCTTACTGTTTTCATGGGAAGTAAGTGAGTATGTAGCTGCCAGGTGCTGCTAATCAAACACACTTCCTCCAGGTATGTGTTAACACAATACCACAATGGCAGAGGTGGACATCCCAACAAATTCACCTCAAGGTCAGACTGCGCACTGCTCAGAAAAGTAGCAAAACACCCCCAAAGAGCTACATCTGAGAATCTACAGGTGTCAATTAGCACAATAAATGTGAATGACAGCACAATTAGAAGACAGCTAACAAGTATGACTTGTATAACATATATACAAGTACATATAAAAGTAAAAGCCTCAAGAACTCACCTGACTGAAGTTGTGTGGCAGGACCCTGTGAGAGCTGCGCATAAATTAATGCCCTCAAACCTCAATCAAGTGAAGTAATGTTGTATAGAAATGTAGGACAAAAGTCCTGCAGATTGCTTGTTATTGCAAGTTATTGCTGCTAAAGGCAGATCTGAAATCTATCGACTCATGGGTTACACATTTTAAAGGACTAAGGAGTCCTGTGAAAACCTTATTTTGCACATGTAGAAAAAAGACCTGAATAGCAAGCATTAAATATAACAACTGCTTAAGGAGTCTTTTTCCCCTAGAAATATGCCTGCTGGCTTTATATTGCAAACCAGCTTTTTGTTAGCACGTTCCCAACCCCACACCTATTCCTCTGGATTCACAGGCCTCAGTTGTCTACTGTACAAGACTAAATACAAGATTTTCAGTCAAATGCTGTGTGTGAAATTTCTTGTCACTCAGACAACTGCCCTCGTGTCCACTGAAAATATGGAAATTAGTGTACAAGTTAGTGCAAATTTAAAAACACTACTAGACACAGCAGTAGTGTGGGTACATCCACACGATGGCTGTGAGGGCACTGAAAAGTGCGACTTCATAGTGACTGTCTATATCACTCAAATAACAACCAAAAAAAATGTGATGGTGCCAGACAGTTTGTGTGCAGTTCGTGCATAGGCAGACATCACTTTCCCTCCCAAATTGCATAAATGCTGTCAAATGTGTCACTTGTTCAAGCAGCACGTGAGCAGGTTGAAGTAAGTTTGGAGGATCCCACCAAGCTGAGTCACTCATTTTTTTCTGTTTATTGGAAAAAAGTGTGTGCAAGAAAAGCTTAACACAAGTTAAAAAAAAAATCCCAAACTGCAACAGAAGAAGTGCACACGCATGGCTCCGCGCGACTGTGTGACATGCAAACAGGAAGTGAAAACTGAGCAATGGCACAGAACAAAGGCCAGTGCTTTTCTTTTTCTGACACTCAAAATCGACAGCAAGAATTTCGTTTTTTGTTCTTGAGAACATAGGCGGCTCAAGTCAGCCGAGAAAGGAAAACAAACAAGTCGGCGGAATGAAGCAGCCCTTCTCGACACAAAAGCAGCAGATGTCATTTCTGGACAGGAAGTGTGGCTTTTGCGAAAAGGAAGTATACGACATGTCTGAGGGCCACTAACTCTGCTGTGTTTGAAGTAAAGTCTGATGGCTTTATGCTAGCGTGCAACCAAGCTGTAACAAACAAAGAAATCAAACTGTGCTCTCGCGACTAAGCACCTGCTGATTTTTTGTTTGTTTATTTTTATTTTTTACCTGCACAGCAAAGGCGAGTTGGAGTTAATGCTATTTATTGGTATGGATAAAAATGAATGGCTTGAAAATGACATTTTTAACTGACCCCCCGCTGCAAAAGCTTCAGGTTTACAGCTCGTCATCGCCTTAAACCCAAAATAGTGCAATCATAGCAAACGCTTATGTTTCTTGTCATGCAAGGCATAAGGCAGCATTTATTATGAATGACACCCAAAGTGTCATTGTGGGTTTGATTGGGTGGTGGGTGTTGCTAAATGCTGAGGTTTATCAGAGCGAAGAAGAGCCAGACAGTAAGGTGTGAGGATGCAGATGGACCATATGTCTGTGCAGGCTATGTGTTCGCTCCAGTGGACAGTTAGTAAGATGCCTGCTGCCTTCACGTCTGCTTTGTCTGCTTCTGAACGCAGCTTTCTACCTGCAGCTAAGGCAAACTACAAAACATGACTCATCTCCTATTTATCTTTCTTTTTTTTTTAGGAGAAAGCTTTCTCGTTGGCAAAGAATGCTACATATAAAAAGACAAATTGAGCATGCCACTGATGGAAAAAAAAAGCTAAAATATTTTATTTACCCTTTAATATTAACACTACAATTTCTTTGCACAAGTCATGAATCCATTGAATGTATGTATGAAACCAACGCGAAAATAGCAAGAGCAGAAATGTAACAACTGCCAAAGTAGGTCATGTTGCAACACAGGAGGCGATCACACATACGGAGTCGAAGTTAGCGGAGCAGCCGCGAGCACAGGATGTTAAGGGTCACTCACAGTCTGTGGATGAGGTTGTTTTTAAGCTTGACACTTAGCATCGGCCGATGCTATCTGTAATAACCAAGGAACAATAGAACATATAGAGAAAACAAAAGGAAAGCACTATAAGTCAAATGAATTCTCATCAAAAATGTAGGTCGTTTTAAGCAGTTTAATGAAACCCGGTGACCACACATACTCAGCTTGGCCCTGTTGGACAATAACAAAAATATTTTAACTGGTTTCAGAATACACAGCAATATGTGTGGCAAGTGACAAGGGATTACAGCATTTGTTTTGCTGCCATCACCATGTATGCATCCCAATTCTCACAATTGCAAGTGCAAATTCTATGTAATGTATAGGATCAATCAATAACAACCCGGTATAATGGTTACATAATGTACATGTCAAATGTTTCCTTTGCCATTTGTCTGTCTTAAATCCTTTCAAGGAGCAGAGTCTAGAGTGTGTTAGACTTGCTATTACAAATCCAATCAGACTGTGCTGTCCTAAGCACATTGTTGCTTTACTGTAAATATCAAACTTGATTATCTTCTTTGAAAGTGCATTTTTTTCCCTAATTTCTCCTCATAATAAGAGTGTGTTAACGGTGTTAATGGTGTTAATGGGGCATTTTTTCTGCCTACCCACAGCTACCTCAGCATTCAGCAACAATGCCGGGCCATCGCTCTCAATTCAGATATCTCACAAGAGACCCCGTATATCAAGAACAACCTCGAACACTTGTCAAGGTTTTTCTAGCAGGCCCTCAGAGCCTCTTTTCAATTCGCTGTGGTTCCCACACCTACTGAAGCAAACCTCAAACAGAACCACAGATCCACAGATTCAGCCGTTTTCTAAGCGAGTTCTCAGGTCACCAGCCTCAAGCGCTCTACCCCTTCTCATCCAAGAGAAAACAACAACAAGCTTAAAACAATGCACCCATTAAGGATCTCTCTTTTTTGGAAAGAGGATTGGCGTGGCTAGCCACAAAGGGAGACGGGGCATTTTGGAGAGGGAATGGGGCCATTTAGGGGTCGACATGGCATGAAATTGAATAAATAAATGAAGAAATCCCCTCTTTGTGGCCTGAGTGCAGCAGAGCCAGAGAATGGCCCGTGGCGTTGCCATAATGAGGGACCCCAGCAAACCTTAGCAGAACTCTTTCTCTCTCAGGCCGTAATTCACATCTTTCCCCAACCCTCCAAAAACTCCCTCAGCTCCCCTTCACCCACCAACCAGTCCCTTGCTGTCTTCCAAGAGAAAGCCTTTTTGGCAATGCCAATCAACAAAA
>VUQR01000679.1:22566-46458 GCA_015108515.1 Hemichromis elongatus | reverse complement strand
ATTGTTTTTGTTTTTTGTTTCTCTTGCTATGATGCTCAACCGAGGATGTTACATATTCGGATTATTAATGATGGTGCCTTATATGTTATACTGTTTGTAAATAAAGTTCCATAAAAAAAAAATTACAAATCGTGTTTGTGTATGTGTTAAATTATATTTAGTAATAATCGAGTGTGTTTATGCTTGTCTGTGTGGAAAAGATTGATTAGAATAGTGATAATGATGTCCACTATCACTTTTAATTGACATATTACTAACGTTGTATTATTAAGTCTATAATTAGGCGCCATTCTTCTTATTTTACAGCGCTGTTATTCAATCGGGGGAAGCTCTCCGTTGAGGAGAAAAGTTTGTATACTGAGGTATCCATTGTTTAAATGTCCCGGGCAGTCGAAAAAGAGGAAGAGATGTCGAGAAATGCTAAGAGCTAACTGGTCGCTAACCCTGTCATTCAAATATATTGAATGTTTTTTGTTTTTGTTTTAAATATATTGAATGTCGCAATGTTGACAGAGAGAGAGGAAGTGATGTAATATTTGCGCATGCATGGTACCGATCGGGTTTCCAGTACGGATCGGTTAGTGCAGCATTCCGGAACCATTTAAAGGGTTGTTGTTGTGCTACACCGACCAGTTAAAACCGTTGGACACAAAACAATCAGAGGGCAAAGTTGTTCCACCTGCATTATGCCGGCGAGCAAAACAATCAAATACTCATTTTAACTTCAAGTAAGAATGATGTGGGTTGCCAGGCGAGTTTTATCGTCGCTGGTCAAAAGAAGTAAGAATTTTTAATGCACAGATGTCGCTTTTTTAATCGATGTTGATAGCTAGTATCGCCAGCTGTAAAAATTTCCTTTATTTTAAGCCCTTGGAAGTTGCATAATCTTTTATAGTCTTAAATGTTCATTAACGGGTCTGCCTTAAGTAACTTTGATTGAGCTTTACGTTCAAATTGTAAAATTTAACACTTTAAATGTTAGACCAAGACTGAACACATGTTGCCTCGTTGTGTTTCCAGCTCCGTATGCGGGACAGTCCGGTTTGTTTTGCCGCCCTCAGCACGGCTCCCTCCCTGAGCTGGAGCTGCGGTACCTCCAGTGCACATGCTGCTGGAGAAGCCGGGTTCCCGTGGCGGGCTTTGAGACCCTTAACGCTAATCTGTCCTCCAGTAATGAGCCCTGCAAGGACGACGGGAGCAGAACGCTGGACACCTGCTACACCCCAGAGCAGCGAGACGCAATCCTCCAGCTCCTCAATACCGCCACGCCGGAAGAGCTGGCCGGGATAAAGCTGCTGCGAGGCCGCAAGTCCCTCAACATTGTGGAGTACAGAACTAAAAACGGACCTTTTAAAACTCTAGAAAGTGTGGTGAATGTTCCGCTTCTAAAGCACAAAAGTGCTGTCACTGTCTTCAACTCCATCCTCAACCCGACGGTTAAGAAGGAGAGGAAAGTGAGGATACAGCTGGCCAAGTTCATCCGGCCAGAAGTCGACAAGTCTTGGTTGGAGGTGAGCTTTTTGTGTCAACAGGTGATTTCTGTGTGTGTGTTTGTCTTCTTTTTTATGTCTAATATCTTTGGTTATGTTGGTACACAGGGATTGCATATAAAATAATTACTACTTTTGCAAGTGTCTTTTTAACTGTTTTTGTTCCTACTCTGTGCTCTACGTTATAATCAGTGCAGTCCTTTTTGGTCGCATGTCTCTTGAAAAAGACATTCTTATCGTCAGTGAGAGCTGAGTTTTTAAATTCAGTAATAAAAGGTCACTATACCAAAAGCTGGTGGTTGCTTCTACCTTGTGACAGGAATGTTCTGCTTTCTGGCTCAAAGTGATACCATTCGTGAGACAGATGTTTGGCAGATTATAGGCTAACAAGTCATATAATAGTTTAAATACTAAATACCCATAGGTTGGTACCCATGTGTACTGTACAAAACTAATTTGATAAAAATATTTCATCCTTGAGTAAATTAAACCCCATGTAAACAAATAATCAGTCCTGTTGATTTTCCTTTGGCAGAAGTTTAAAATATTTGGCGCTAACATTTATGCTGGGAAAACGCTACAGATGAAATTGTCAATTTTTACAGGATGTTGTATAGCCTGTGATGACCTTGGACTTTGCTGTGATAGGTTTACTGTCTACCTCAGAACCTTTGAGCTGTTAGAAAATCTTAACTTTGAAAAGAGGGCAGGACAATGCTGTCTGATCACGATTCTGTATTTGCAAATGCAGGATGCCAGTTCCATAGTGTCACTCATATGTGGGACTAATAAAATTGCCTGGGCACATGTGGACCGTGGAATGACTGTACTGGACTGGCAACAGGTGGACTGTCCGAATTTCCTGAGGGGAACTTACATGGCTTCTGCTTATTTGCACGATGTAAGTACTTATGTAGAGCATATTATTTAAACTCTAGTCAAAGGAGAATGTTAATGTAGACTTACAGTCATTGTGTTTTGAAACTTTGTTTCTGTAACATGATTCATTAATTATCTGTGATGCCAACAGGTGTCTTCAGTTGTGGCCCTCCTGCCATCAGCAGACTTCTATATAATAGAAAAGTCTTCCATTTCAGTCCAAAACACAGCTCTGTTCCCCATCATGGCACACATGAGGGCTGTGGAGGCCATGCTTTTTGCTCTGCTGGAGCCCAAAAATTCCCCACCAGAATCCAACATTCCTCCCAGGTGAGGTTGAAGAAGATATCAAAAGTTTGGTTTGAACTTGTGCACGTCACATCTTTAATCCTGCACCAAATGAACATACATGCAAAAATTTGACACAGAAATTCTCTCCTTTCTTTTACAGGGTTCTCAACATGATCAGGACCGCTGTAGGGCGCCACTTCGGACTGATGGTGGGCGAGTCTCGAACAAGCGGGGCGCAGGCAGTTCGACAGCTCATGACGGAGTCGGTGACGCAGAAGCTTCCCAGGATAAGCTTTCCTCAGGATCTGCTGGTGAAGTACAGGAATTCCTTCCAGATGGGCAGCAGAAGAGGAGGGGAGGAACTGTGTGATGCTCTCCTTCAGGCTGTAGCTTTTTATGAGCTGCTCAGCGACTGCTCCTGAGAGCCACTACCTGGACTGGCCACGTGCTCCCATCACACAACCAAAACTTAGAAATGACATTCTGAGTTCTTTTGAACTCCACTTGGTGGAGGTTAATGATAAGTTTTAATAATTTTTTATTTTTACTTAAAAACACTCAAATGCTGTTTTCTGGGTACTGTTTGAGTATAAGGGCTGCTCCTGTGTTTATTTCTGCTACCGACCCTGACAGTGGCAATGATGGCTGTCCTCCTAGCATTTTAACTGTTTGTGGATAAAACCTAAAGAAAAGTGTGTGTGTGTATATATATATATATCTATCTATCTATCTATCTATCTATCTATCTATCTATATATATATATATATATATATATATATATATAAAAAAAAAAGTCAAAAACCCATGTGAGTATCTGAGTAATCAGAGTACTTTACGTTCTTTTAAAATGCTCAATATAATTTACAAAAAAAAAAAATTTACTCAACGGTTGCACTTACATATAAATAAAAAAACCTGATTCTTCATATAAACCACGTTAATTTCATTTCACAGTATTTGACTAAAATAAATACCGACAGGAGTAAGCTGAGGCAGGGATGACGTCAGGTTCAATCGTCGTTTAGGAGTCACGTGAAACCTTCTGCCAGGAGCTGCATAGCTGACTTCGAGAGGCCCAGGTGAACGTTGTTGAGGTAGTTCATGCACCTATTGTGGGAGAAATGTATATTTGAATGAGTATTAGATACATGCACAAAATGATGAAAGATTTTAAAGAGAGTTCACTCTTAAACTAATGTACATTCCTCCTCTCCCTTCAGGAGTGTAGTGCTATTTATCAATCTAGATTTCTTATCACTTATGACAGAAGCACAGCAGCACGTGAAGGTTTACTAGGTTTAAAAAAAACTAGAGGTACCCAGGCTTCCTCCCATGGTCCAAACACAGGCTGGTTAGGTTAACTGGAGATACTAAATTGGCCATGTGTAAGTGAGAATGAAAGGTTGTCTGTCTCTGTGTGTTAGCCCTTAGTGTGAAGAAGCAGTGTTATTTAACTCTTGTCCCCTTGAAAGCTGACTTTGATTAAATATTTAAGCTGTTTTCTGTCATATTTCAGACCTGCTTATAAAACAAAATGACCGATGTGCATCAGAAGTTAATGAGGGTGGTCTCTGCCTCTGAACCTCAAACGATTCTAAAGGTTGTCAAACCACATCTTTATTGATCTATACTGAGGTGCTCAGGGAGGTCATCTGCCATTCTCTCTCACATGAACTTCTTGTGATATTACAGTCTCACTAGTAACATAAAATCAATCTCCATTTCCTGTCATTTATGATGGTACCCCGCTTTCGGACTCTTAAACCTTCCGTCTGACTCACCGCAGTGGCTCCTGTTTCAGTTGCTCCGCTTTATGCGAGCGGCAGATAGAGCGGATTACCGGCAAGTAGTCGACACACACAGCCCGTCTGTTCCCCAGCAAAACGAAGGGTTTACTGCTGAGAATCGTCCGGTTCAGTCTGAATCTCCTTTGGGCTGAACTGGAGGCACAGGAACAAAGAAATCGGTGTTCTGCTTTATAATGTGCACAGTATTATAAATGTTCAGTGAAGCACCCACATGCGTTCATGAGCTACATCGCAGGTAGAAAGAAGTTCTATGTACTTTTCCACTAAAGATGCTTTTTAGTTATTTAATTGATATTTTTAACCTTTTATTGTCTCTTTTTAAATAGATTTGGACAAGAATTTATCAAATGAATGTCATGTAAAGGCACTTTCCTTTATACTTAAATTATAAAGCATTTAAAAGAAGTCAACATCCTTGAAACTTAAGCAATGATAACTAAAGAAAGTATGACTGGACAACTGAAATGAAAAGATGGTAAACAACTTGAAATGGCATTCAGAAGTTGTGGTGGAGAGCAGACTCACCTTGGCTCACACAGAGGCTGAAAACTAAAGCTGAGACTGTCTCTTTTAGATGAGCTGAATGCAAGCCTCTCCATCAGCCTCCCCCACCGTTTGCCCTCCAGCACCTGTCTGAGTTTTTGCACTTCAGTCCACGCCTCAGACGCTCTGC
The DNA here is from genome assembly GCA_015108515.1 of Hemichromis elongatus. Lineage (NCBI taxonomy): Eukaryota > Metazoa > Chordata > Actinopteri > Cichliformes > Cichlidae > Hemichromis > Hemichromis elongatus. The sequence goes on along the minus strand of VUQR01000679.1, from coordinate 41,316 downwards.
ACAAGCACCTGTGACACCCCAAACCTTCAGCAGCAACCTGAATGTCCAACAGCCTCTCCTGATAGCAGCTGCTTTCCTCTTCCTCCCTCATCTCATCCAACAAACCATCCTTTATCTCTGCTCTTGTCCACACAAATGGCTCGGGTTCGCGGCAGTCGGAAACACGTGTCCTTGCAGGTGGTAGAGTGGCATCAAGGTAGGACATGAGGTCAAAGAAGTCAGTCAGGGCGTCTAAACACTCACTCTCCTCTTTAGCTGCGATTTGTTGAGCCTCACTGCCTGAACTCAGAGCTCTTGAAGGAGTCCCATTGAACGAGAATGTTTTTTCAAGGGTCAAACTGTAAGATGATGTGTTGTTAAACTTCCTTCTGCTAAGCCTTGACCTATGACTTACAGATTTGCTGTTGGTTTGCTGTAGTGAAGCCCTTTGACAACTGCTTCTATTGTGCTGCTGGATGTGAAGCGCAACATCAGAGGGCTCGCACTGCAGCCTGGAATAAGCTACTGTTTCCAAGCATCGGACCGACGTATCCTGGGCTGCTACAGACAGGAGAAGCTCCAGGTTCAAATAAAGAAGAGGCACGCCTCGTCTCCAGCTCTCAGCGAGGAGCATCAAGAGCTCGTTCATGTGCTTTTTAGACCAGGACTGAGAATCAAGACACGATAGATCGGTAAGGTTAATTTCATTTGGAGAAATGATCATGAGGATTTTGCAGATAAACAAATACCTGCCTTTAGAAGGTTCAGCAAGTGGTGTGGAGTTACACCATGAAGACCCAGCATGCTAGCAGAGCAGCCTGTTTTGTACAGAGGCAAGGAGTCTAAATGTTCACCGCCTTCAGCAGCATCCGAGTCTAGAACAGGAACATTTACAGAAAATAACATAAAAAGCTTTTTTAAATGTTATTTATACTTCATTTTGGAGAACCTTACACTGCACACAGATGGGTTTCTTAGGCCTTCCACCACTCTGCCCCCACATCTGCAGCTGCAGCAGGCAGCGTCTGACATCACCACAGGTGAGTCTGAAGAGGCTCCTCACGTCATCCAAAACTAGTCGCACTCCCTCAGCCAGACACACCAGCTGCAGGTAACTGCACATATTCACCTTCGAAAAGATGGAGTAATTGTCAAACAGAGTTACTTTTCTATTAATAAAGTCCTAATAAAATTTTTCTTCTTCGATGGCACAAACATGCAAGAAGAGTACGGTGCTACAGCCAAACACATGCATGCAGTCGTCACTGAAGCTGTGTTTCAGCTGTATCATTGTTGGTAACTTTGACTTACTGCTGATGGAGTTTTGAAAATTATTTCATCCAAGCTGTCGTCAAATCGATCCTTGAATAAGGGATCTGAGGAAGACACTAGTTTTGAACCAGCAGCTCGTCTTTAAGAGTGCATTTCAAACTGTGTGTGCGTCTTTACCGTTCGTAGTCAGAATGACTGGTCTTTTGGTGGTACTCATAAAAGCCTTAATGGCTGCAAGGAAACCGACGTCATCGTCAAATATAACGTCAACCTGCGAGAGCGAGCGATAACAGTGAATCTGAAGCAAACACGGTTAACGTGCGGCTTTCTGTGGCAAACAGTGTCGTGCTCAGAAATGGTTTACCTCTTCAAACAGAATAAGTGAAGTGGCTGTCTTTTTGTCTGCTACACGAGAGCCTGATGATGAGTTGACCAGTTTCTTGTACTCTGGCCTTTCAGATGGTGGCAGGAAACCAGACTGTAAGTGATCTGCTTTGGCCTTCATCCTAAAAAAGTGAGTCAGAGTGACTGTGGCTGGTTTTGCTTTGGCGCTGCGGTGAGAGCCTCTCAAATTCTGCGATGTTCTCCTTTTTGAGGTGGAAGTGACATTTTTAGGAAGCACCCTTTTTCCTGTTAACAGAAAACATAATTATCTGTACAGTAAAATCGGGCCTGTGTTACTGGCTGTTACTCTGTTGTTTTTCAGAACTGAGGGCTCTGATTACTCGTGTTACAATGAAAACTAATTATCATCATCATTGAGGTTCTACCTGGTAAAATGTCAGATTTAGAAGTGCAGGTGTTGAAGCTGTTGAAGTAAGCTGGTTTCAGCTGATCTTTCCCCGACGTCTCCACTAGGTGTGACTGGGTAACCTCCTTTAGCTGGGACAGAACATGGCGCCCGCTGCGCTGTGAGGAACAGTTCACCTCAAACACCTTTGATTGAGAAGAAAAACCAAAGCATTAAGACTAGGGATAGAGAAAAAAACAAGATGCAGCATATCACTGTGATATTTTGCTTGTGCTGATACAGAGATGCTACATAGCGATATTTTATTAAATAAATTCAAATACTTTGGGAATACTACAACAAAGTGGCAAAGCAAACTTTAAATCAGCTCAACTGAAAATTCACTGGACACACTTAGCTTAACAAAGCTACCTTTGAATTCAGAGCAAGCTTATGGCTCAGTCACGCAAATAGGACAGAAACCTCCTTACATCAACTTCAGTGCAAAGTGATAGCGTTAAAGTTTTTTTACAATCTGAAACTTGTGGTGACTAAATGGTTGTTCCACGGTTGCCTGATTGGGGGAAAACTTTCTACAAACAGTCTCATTCTGAGTTGGACCGACTGCAGTCACTCTCAGAGTCAAAGGATTGCCAATAATTGCCGTTTAATTTATAAATGCGGACAGACGGCAACATATTGCCATCAGCCTGAATGAGTCTTTGTCAATGAGCACAACTCGAGGGGACTCAACTCTGAGTTGAGGGGGCGATTGTGGCTCAAAGAGTTGGCAGCTCGTCTTGTAATCGGAAGGTTGCCGGTCACTCAGTCTTGTGGCAGGTTTTAGTGACAGTGTGAAGTGAGAGGAATTTATCTTACTAGATAAAACAGATAATAACATAGTTTAACTCTGAGGAAGTAATTTGAAAAAAAAAATCTCATTGTGAGGTAAATAATGTGAGAATATGTATTGTGGGGTGTCTGTTATGACCCCCTCCAGTGAACACCTGATCAAAGTCAAAAATGTCACATTTTACCAGATGTAAAATCGGAGCCCCACAGCATATCAGGTGTTGATTTTTTTTTTTCCTTTATAGATACTGTCTGGGAGGAGTCACAAACATTTTAACCAGTAGGAAAGTCATTCATTTTGACAAGGATTAAATTGTAACTTTTGTAGATTTTATATTAAAGCTGTCTGCGGCCATTTGAAATTAGCTGAGGTGCATTAGCGGAGGTTCACGGACCAGTACCTCCGCTTTGACTCCCTGGAACACAAACTTGAAGTAATCAAGACCTTACAACACCGGGCAGAAAATGTTCCCTCTAAGCCCGAAGGGAAAAAGAAGGAACACACACATGTAAAGAAAGCTCTCAAAACATGCGGGTATCCTAATTGGGCCTTCATCAAGTCAGCAAAGATGCACAGAAAAGAAGATCAGACACCAGAGAAGGATGACAAGAAAGACAAACGCAACAATATTGTCACCCCCTATGTAGCCGGAGTATCAGAGAAACTCAGGAGAGTCTTCTCCAAGCACGACATCCCAGTTTATTTCAGACCCAGCAACACACTCAGGCAAAAACTGGTTCATCCCAAAGACAAAACTCCCAAACACAAACTTAACAACGTGGTGTATGCTGTACAGTGTAGCGAGGAATGCCCAGACCTCTACATCAGCCACTTCATAAACTCACGGCACAGCATAGAAGAGCCACCTCTACGGGACAAGACTCTGCTGTCCACCTGCATCTAAAGGACAAAGGTCACTATTTTAAGGACGGCAATGTTCACATTTTGGACAGAGAAGACAGATGGTTTGAAAGAGGAGTGGAAGAAGCCATCTATGTCCACTGTGAACGGCCATCTTTGAACAGAGGCGGTGGTTTACGACACCAACTGTCTGCCATCTATAATCCAGTTCTGAGATCCCTGCCCAGACGCAGATGCTGAGCTCACCCGAAACCATGGCTGATTGAGACCCACACCCGTTTTCACTGATTGATTAGGTGATTAGGTAGAGGATCAGTAGGGGGTCCATTGTCCCTCTCGAGGGACACTGCCACAAGGCTTAAATATGGGACTCCCCACCATTTGACCTTAGAACTGAAGAAGCTTCTCGGATGGGAGGTGAAATGTCTTCAAGAAGTCCAGACGCCTTTTTCTTTACAGCTCCTTAGACAGCTGTTGAACCATGTTTTAGTTTCGGTTGTTTTTATGTAAAGTTGGTGAAATCAAACTCATGTGTTGGATTATTATTATTACAATAATCTAAATTGGTTATCTACGGGGATTCCTTTCTTTACTCAAATGGGCAAAGTATTTATTAGACATCTTTGGGAGTGGTGAACTGGCATTAAGATTCCTCCTAACATGAATCCATGTTTGTTGGAACTGATTTCTGACAAACACCTTTTCAAAGATTTTGCAAATCCCACCTTGAAGCCGAGCTCCTGAGCACAGGCGTACACCGAAGCAGTCTTGCCCACACCTGACGGTCCTGTAATCAGCAGGGTGTTACCCAGTGGGTCCTCTCTGCTCTCTGATCCAGCCTCACCCTGGAAGTCGCCACAGTCCCATGATTCTGCTCAAAAGGATACTCATTACTTTTACAAAAGTCACACATGTGGAAAAAAATATTGAAAATGTCTGACTAAGCAAAGCTTCACAGTGAAGAGCAAGTTCGTACGGTTGCTGTTTTCCTGTTGCTTCTTTTCCTCCGTTTGTCTCCCCTTGTCACTGGCGGCTCTTAGTTTCCATTTCCTTAACCACCTGAACTCCCAGGAGAAAACACCCATAAAAAGTTAACACTCCTGACTTTAAAAGACTAATCAATCAATTAGACTTGTGTAAATATCTTAAATTCACCTGTACAGTTTATTGACAGATGCAGGATTACCAATGACCTCACTCGAATGCTGGGGACTGTACTTATCCGTCCACAGTGTATCCTCAAAACAGAAATCTAGACAGAAGAAAGAAGACAAAAAAAAGAAATTTCCTGCAATTTAAAGAGCATAAAGCACGTGTCAAACTGTTCTGCATGAGACGAGCGTTACCTCTTTGAACAGGATCAAGGATTTTCATTAAGTTCGGCTCATCGAGGCTTGGTTGGCCCGTCCTGTGTTGCTTCAGTCTGCGAGTGCGACTCAGCTTGCTGCTCCTGGGCTGCTTCTCTGCAGAGTGGACACTGCTTCCCAGGACATCCTGATGTGACGAGTGACCCACACCTGCAGCACTCTCTGCAGACCTCAGACGCTTGGGTAGCCTCTGTGAGACTTCACCTACCCGTTTTCTCTTCTCTTTTAAGTGGTTATGTGGATATGAGGAGGAAAGAAAAGGAAGGAAAAAATTATATCCTCACAGAGGAACAAATGTACAGTCAGTTGTTCAGTCTAACCTGTGAGTGCATCCTCCTGCATCCCTTCGCCCGCCTTCTTCCTCAAAGTGTTGAGCACAGCTCGGACTGGAAATGCTGGATTAGAAGTTTGGATTTCTTCCAAGCAGCTGTGCAGAACTGAGGGTGCCAGCTGTCCCCGACACCTGTCCTTTACTGTCACGTGAGAAACTGCAGGTGGACTTTGTACTGCTTGCACGTTATCACCTTGAAGAGGAAGCACAGATTTCTGCGTGCTGTCCAGAGGCTGGTCCAGCTCCCCGGCGCTGCTCTGCTTGCTTTGCTGTATCGCTCGTAAGAAAATCGGAGCAATTTTAGCGCCTTTTGCGCACAAAGCCTCTCTTGTCTCCGGCACTGGTTGGATCTGTGTTCCCAAAAGCCCTGCAGCTGAATTTGAGCCATTTTTGTCTTTTGCATCCAGCGAGATTTGCTCCTCAGAGCAGCTCGACTCTGATAAAACTATCACCCCGGCAGTTTGCGCCACGTCTTTGCAGTTTGAGTCTCTGACGTTTTTCTTCTTTCTGAGTTTGTTTCGCATCGTAAAAAAAGACAATAATAACAAAAAAAAGCATTTAGTTTGCAGGCTACGGGCTGTCTATTGCCATTTTGAATTTGGCGCTTGGTTTTTACGCATGACGTCAACGTGTGCGCCGTTCGCGTTACACAGAAATGTAGTTTTTTTTTCTTTCAAACGGAGCTAGCTAGTTAGCGCTGTATCTAAGAAGAAATGGGTCAGAGCAATATAGGAAAGGCAAATACACGAGTACATTCAGTGCTACATTGATCCGCAGAGCTGAAGTGACGCTTTAAAGCTGCGCAGTGTTTCTCCGCAGTTAGATATCGTGTGTGTACACAGATATCCCACATTAATACAAATTAGCTGCACCAATTACAAAAGTTCTCAAAATTACACAAACATTTCTGCTTAACTAGTTAACAGACCAACTACGGTTACAGATTTTACTTTTGTCACCCACTGTGATGCTGCTTGGGTCAGAGTATTCAAAGTCCTGCAATGCATTTTTGTGGCATAGACACGCATGTATACAAATCCATCCAGTCTCAGTCTTGTGTATCTATTTATATAGACTCACTTTGTTAGGTACGCCTGTTCAGCTGTTTATTAAAATATCTAATCAGGCAGTCACATGACCACAATGTGGAAGAAAAGTGATTCACCTGGACGTGGTTGTTAGTGCCAAAATGTTGGTCTTCTGGGGCTAACAATCATGCAACCCCTACACAATCATCTCTAGGGTTTGTAGAGAATGGTCTGAAAAAGAGAGCAGCAGCGCTCTGGGTGAAAATCCTTGATGTCAGCTAATTTTTAAGACCAGAGCAGCTCACGATTCATCACAATTCTAAGGTTATTGTTATGTGTAAAGTACATAAAGTTGCACTTTTGTCATTAGTTGGCTGTGCTACACGAACTAAAGCGATCATGACCACAATTAGATAGAAGATGTGTTCAGTGTGTGCAGTTTTTACTCAAATCTGAACATTCCAGCAGGAGTAGAGATTCTTGTAAATTGTGGACAGTCAGTCAGTCCTGCAGCCAGTTCATCTAAAAATAGTACAGGGATAGATAAGGACAAATGTGTTTTATTTCTTTAAATATATATATAAAAAAATCCTCTTATCCAGAGTGTATACTTCACAATTTTCCACAGGGTATTTTGACAACAATGTCTTTGTTTTCCAGACGGACACAGAAAGCCTCCATGGATAAAAGAGGGCGAAATATAGTTAATCTGGTTGTCCACAAGGGAATTCTGATGAAACCGAATGGTGATGTTCACCAATTTATGTGCACACTACTAAACACAACTACTTTTTTTTTTCTCCAAAAAAAGAAAAAAGTTATATATACTTAAAAATAAAAAAATTACAGAACTTAGAGAATGATGAAAATATTCCCCTTTGGCATCAACTGAAACTAAAAGAACAATTATTTGGACCCCTCCCAACAAAATCCTCCAAACTACAGCATATTGCTTTGAATGACAACTGGAACCTGTTATTTACTGGATGTGAAACGGGGCACAGCTAAACATTAGATGCGATTACAAGTATACACATTTCTGTTAACCCACGTTAAAAAAAAATAAAAAAATTTTGAATTAAAATGATGTTTTCAACATTTTCAGTGCTTGAAGTGGGGGAAAACAAAAAAAAGCTGCAGGTCCCTACATCAGAAAACAGCCGACCTTTATTTCTGATGCTTTGCACGGCACACGGAGTGACGTGCTGCTGGTTGTTCACAAACAAAATACTCAGAAAACTTGATTTCCTCAGCTTTCCTTGCACTATTGTCAATGCAGACCAAAAGCTGAACAGATGATGAAAAGCAATTGTTTTTTTTTTAGCCTGGACTTAAATTTGACTTTATTCTGTAGCCCAGGATCCATGCTTACAGTACAACACTGACAATCTTGTCAAGAAACCCGACAATCCTCTGCAGTTTCCTAATATTTTAACTGTATCGCCCTTCAATTGAAATGTCATCCACAGCAGCGAAATCCAACCCTCCACAGATGATCGTGAAAAAGCTGCATCCAAGTGTAGGCGCAGCATGACGACATTTTTTTCTTTCCAAATGACAATTTCAAGGTAAGCCTTCTAAATACAAACACCGAGTGCTAAAATAACCATCTAAAAAGGATACATTTTTAATCAAGGTTATTGTGTACGTGTACAAATAAACAGTGACAATGTTACCAGTACAGTTTTAACTGTAGCCTTGATACGGCTGTTTGTCATACCGAAGGCAATCGTGTCACATTAGAAGAGACTCCGTTCGTTTACTCTCAGTGACACACAGGTAATTCATTGGCTCCTACAAAATGCATATTAAGTAGGTTCAACTTGCATCATTCAGTCCACAAATTCCTGGTTTGTGTAGAAGTGGGCAATTCACTTTTATATTGTTCATATTTGGTTCAGTTCAAGTTCCAAAAACTTGTTTACCTTGTAGACTGATCTGTGTCCAGTCAGTTCAACTGCTGCTCAGTTCTCCCTATCTAAGCACCAAAGGGTCGTTAAAGTCCATTTAAGGGAGAAGGGGAGGAGGAAAAATTAAAAATACAGAAAAATACAACAATCATGGCTCCCTCCGGCCAGCTTTACATCAGTCTGTTAGAGCACTTTTTGTCCTCTTGCCCTGCTTTCCCCCACTTGGGGTGACGGCATTTCCATTACAGGCTCCTGCTGGAATCAGATTCTGATCCTCCTGGTCTGCCTCGACTTCCGGCAGCTCTTCTTGTATCTGTCGCAGTTGGGCCATGGCACGGTCGATGGTGGCTGTGCTTACCAGGTTGAAGTCGTGCATGCTGACTAGGTGCAAGAGGACGTTGCGGCAGAGGTTGCGGCGGATGATGTGAGCGCCACGGTTCTCCACAAAAAGCATGACGGCCTGATTCATCTGGTTGTCTGCGATGAAGCTGAAGGCAGAGGGGAAAAATGTTAATCAAATTATGCGTGTAGCATTTCTAAAGTCAGAGGCTGTAAAAAAACAGCATCAAGCTACTGTAAAGACATTCATTTGTGGACTACCACACAATAGAGACACGTTTCCCACAGACATCTATGATCTGACTTTTTTACAAATAGATGCGTCGCCACCTGCTGGCTACTGAAAGAATGCAGGTGTTAGACACCACACTGGTCAAAATATGTAAAAATTACAATAGAACTGCTCGATAGTTTATTAAATTGAGCACATTCTTGAGGATTTTTCTTTCTGACTTGTTTGGAATGATCTGACGACATCCTGTTTAACCCCATTTATTATTTACAAACAGTTTCACATCGCAAAAAGTAAAATAAATAAACCAGCTATAGTTAGCTTGAATATAACTTAGCTACACCATTATAAGCATCCTGCAAAATCTCAGCTTTAAACCAATTTATTCAACATACCCATGCTTCATGACATGCAGGTTCCACAGCTTCATCACCTCCTTCTCTCCTTCATTAACGTCCGTGAACTCATCCAGTTGCTATAATAATTTTAAAAATAAATTATGACACTTGCTGGTGATACACTCCAATATGAACAACCTGTCATATAAGACATATAAAACAGTAAAACAGTGTAATGTGTATCGAGTTTTATGTCATTACAGTTGTGAAAAAGCTGTAATGAGAACTGGTCAGAGGTTAATCTCAGAGATTTTCTGTCACTTCTTTTAGAAGTGTAAATAACAGCCTTTATTCTACAGCGGGTTCAGTGAGATCAGTAACCAAGGGACACACGTTGTGTATCGGTTGAAGAACAAGCTGAACAGGTGTTCAGTGTTGGAGGTGTTCAGGGCAGGAAAAACTGCTGCCAAGTTATTTATGGGCGACCGGGCCGACCCAAATGATTTCTCACACTGTTGCTATGGTAACTCTGAAATCTTTGTTTTGAGATTTCTCTCTTTTTTTTTAAATAAATGTTTCCCCCTCTTTCAAGGACACAATCCCAACTTTTCCTTGGATTTATTTCCTTGGCGAGTTATTTCTCCGTTACTGAAGTTGAGGTTAAGTAAAGGTTGACGACAATCAGGCTTTTACGGGGTAAAAATGAACTTATGAGCGCTGGTTGCTCACCGTGGCAGTTTTCTCTCTGAGCCACTCCGGATCCCTTTCATCCTCGCTGTCTACATCCATTTCCTGAGGCCGCAGGGGCATGCAGCTATCACTGTGGAAATAGAGGCGGTTATGTCCACTGACGTAGGTCCTCTGCTGCTCCAACTCTCCGTCCTCAGACTCCAGGAACTCTGAAAGACTTGGTTTGGTCCTTTTCGGCCTAGTGAGAGAAGAAGAAAATAAATTCTGTACTTAACACTGTGTAGGCTGACATTTCAAAAAATGTATCATTTTACTGTTTTACAAGTGAAAATATCATTTCAAAGCAGTTTTAGGTGAAATCGAGGTAACCTTTAATGAACTGTACACAACCCTGAATTGTTACCAAAATAAACCTCATTCAAGGGTTAAAATATAAATTTATAGTTTTTTTTATACATTTGTACAAATTGTTGCTATAATTTGCATATGAATTTCAGTTTATAAGGTTTGTGACTTACATCTTGGCTTTCCATACTTATATCAACCAAACTCATTTCTAACTGATACACTAGTATAAGAACAAGTCAGAGCTAATCTGTTTAGAGCTCCCTTCCTGCCAAGTTCCTCAGACTTCTGTTTGAACCCTGGTTAGTGTGCATGATCAGGTCATCAACATTAATTCAGCTCATTACCCCTTCATTAGAGAAATGAAGGCAAAAAAAAGTCAGTTCTGTTAACCCTGAAGGTCATGAGTCTACCTGGAAACCAGTATGTGAGTCACAGCGGTCCTCTTGACTGGGCCGTTGCGACTGAAAGCAAAACCTGGCTGGCTGTGAATGTCCTGAGGGTTGCCAACGTATGAGCCGTCATAGCACTCATTGATGGACACGTCTATCCTTGCTCCTTTAGGGTGAGGCTGCAGATTAAGAAACAAATAAATAAAAGAACTATATATATTAACAGTTCAATGGTTGATAAACGGTTAATATTTAAAATGGTTCACGTTTTTACTCTTTAGCTGACAAGACTTAAAATACATAAGTCTGTATTAAGATACAACTTGCAGATTACAACCTCCACACACAGACACACAGAGCATCTTTGAACTTTAAAAAACTGTGTGCGATCTTGTGAAGACTCGTGACTTGCCCAGACACACACGCAAATCTCTTACCACATAGTTGAAGATAAAGCGGGAGTGGGAGAGTTTGAGGTGTTTGAGCAGGCTATAGAGTTTGCTGCAGTTCAGGGTACACCAGGGACAGTGAAGATCATCTCTCGCCTCCGTCTGCTGCCGAGTATTATTGTTGTACAGAAACTGTAGAAGAACAAACCACCGATTTACTACAAGGTAAAGCAGAGATGGTGAACCTACAGCAGATGTAAAGCAGGGTCATAAAAATCAGAGTTACTGTTACTCTTGATACCCAAAGCGCAGGCACCCAACAGCTAATAATTATCAATACACTAAGTTTTGAAAAGGTGAATGATAACGCGCGCGCACACACACACACACACACACACACACACAAAAAGGGTATCAAAACGTGACAGTAATTCTAAAACAGCTCCAAAAAACAGACCATAAAGACACTGCACATTTTTTTTTTTTATATCAACCTCAACAAATGGTTCTTTTAATAAGTGTGCCAGACTCAAATGTTTTCCTTACTGTTGTGTGGTGTACCTGATAAAATATACGTAGCTTCTGTCGCGGCTCACATGGGACCTGCTCTTTCTTCGTCTGAATGTCTGTGCTGACTGACTCTTTCACTGCTGACAGGAACAGATGGAGAAGTTAATTCTGGGAGAGTCACCAAATAACAAATTATGTGGACTTTATTTTGGTAAACACACTGAAGGCGTCTTTAAGAAGGAGAAATTGCCCCCCCCCCCACGCTCAGTAACAAAAAGATACACAATGTAGGTGCAAATATACATGTTGATAAAGCCCATTTCAGACATGAAATATATAACATTGTTGTAGCTTCACCTACATATTTATGTAATGACCTGATGGCATAAAAACAAAAACAAAAAACAAACCCACACGGTCACTGAAGAGTTTCACTTTTGTTACAACACAGCACAAAAAAAAAGAAAAAAAAAAAAAGTTTCCTTCCCACCACACTTAATGAGCAAATAAAGGAGGATGAGTGCTTGCATTTCTGAAATGGAGAGCATAAGTGACAGGATTTAAAACTTCATGTGCAGGTGAAAGGTTACACCACAGAAAAACAATCACAAGTGTTTAAGATGAAAGAGACATGAGAGACACTAACCCACCCCCTCACTAGGCAGGTCAAGTGTTCCTTTAACTACATCGTTAGTTATGTTAGTTGCATTTAATACTGACATTCATTCGCAAAACAAAGACTCTAGACACTCCTACTCTGTGCGCAGAAGTTCGAGTGATCTTCCAAGAAAGGTGTTGCCATGTTCCAGAAAAAAATTATTGCTCCATAGGCAGCGATTTCATACCTGTTGATCTCTAATCTGGAACATAACCCACTCCGGGACAGGTTAGGCACGCAGCATAAGTTACCATGGCGAGCTACCCCTGTAAGAAGTAATCCACCTTCGTAGTACTAAAAACCCAAGGTTAACCCTCAAGTTGCTCAGATAAGCAAAAATCCAGCTTCATAGCAGAGACCTCCGGTCCCCTATTCCAACCAACCCAAGTCCAAACAGATCAATTATGACATGGTTACACCATCTTAGCATGAAATAAATTGAGCCATTAGGGGCTCTAACTATTGCTCGGGGGCACTTTGGCTGAGGAGCACTACTGCAAAATGGTAACATTAGTAAGTAAAGTATATCAGTTAGCACTGGAGTCAATGTAAATAATGTTACATCCAAACAGATGGCTAGCGCTTACCATATCAAAACAACCCGAGCTTTTAGGGATAATTAATAGGCCCAACTCATAACTGTGTGTGTGCGCGCGTGTGGGAGTCAACACACAGTTAATAATGACAAGACGTCAGGCAGTGACTCATAACTGCTTTTTGCTCATATGGAAGCATTACGCCAAAATACTTACAAATATAAAATACCCCCCCCCCTAAAAAAACCCAACAACAACATAATTATAACTAAGTAGAGACACTGTGTTTTACAGAAGGATTCGCGGCCTTGTTCAAACATGACAGTGACATGCAGAGCTGCCTGCACATTTATGGGATGACATGCACGTCTGAAAGGGACTCAACAGCCATTTACACAGCGCCTTTTGCCAGATTCAGTTACAAATAGATAATCCCACACTAATATCATAGTGGGCGAATAATCCAAAAGCATGACTGTTCAGGAAATTCCTCTGAATCCTTTTGCAGTGCTTCTAATTAATCAGAAGATCTGGCCTTCTCTTGTCATCTGTGGACATTTTCTGGTCCTCCTCTTGAATGTAATATAGGATAAAATGTAATCCACTGATTTTATAAAGACCAATAGCATCACACTGATAGAAATCTTCCACATCATTGCATAGTTCTAAATTACTAAGTTCAAGCTACCATGAATTGTTTTTGGACTTACTCATGAGGGCAGTTCGGTGGTTGCTGGTTCTGGTCTCCATAGGGCTGGAGCTATCTGAGTTGCGTGTAGAAAGGGGTTTAGCCACAGGAGCAGTGGACTTTCCGCTGCCATCACCTGTCCAACGCAGCGTGAACTGCAATGTGGGTCCCTGAGAAAATGTTTCAAATGGTGGCAGTCTCTGTGGGACAGCCATGGTCAGTGAAGCAGTGAGGTGGACAAGAAGAAAATTAGCATTCAGGTCCAATATGACAAATGCACCTACACATTCCTTTCAGAGACCTAATCCAGTCAGCCTACCTTCCCATCTAGAATGGTTTCCCATGTGGCCCGCTTCTTGCTCACAGGGCTGTCGTCCATCCCTTGCATTGACACCTCGTACTCCCCATCCAGCAGCTGCAGTCTCCTGTGGACAAAGCAGTGCATGTTTTGAGGAGTACAGGCACAAGCTACTGGAAGACGGAAATATATTTAGAACTTAAAAAAAAGAAAAATTACAAATCCTTACCTGTTCTTATCAAAGACAGTCATCTGTGCAACATAGGTCTCTGTGGTCTCTCCTTCATCCCTATGGGATGAACTTCGCTTCTTTCTAGTAGGAGTATCTGTTACATCTTCATGTTTTAAAAAAAATAAACAAACAAATAAGCATTGAGACTAAAAATTTATCTAGCCAACAACTCTTTCAGTTACAGCCAGTATCATTTTCATGAGAGATGCCCACAGAAAGAATGTTTAGTCCCATATGCTACTCTCCCAACAAACTGCAGTGTTAAATTATTCATCTAAATGGTGCACAGTCAAAAACAGAGCATAAAAAGGTTTTACTGTGGGCTTCCTACCAATGTTTTCATTGGCCTCTCCATTTACTAGACCACTGGCATCCCTTCTCCCTGTGCGCGATACCCTGAACAGAAGCGAGTAGGACTTCACCATGTGGCTGTTGCTGGGCTCAAATTCGTTGCTGGGAACCAGTAAGGAAGGGTAGGAGCCGGGCTTGGTTTGGTTACTGTCAGGATTCAAAGGCACCTGCTTTTTACCTGTAGGCACTTGCTTTATCGGGCAGCTGACATCCTGAAATACAAAAACAACCACTGGTGAGCAACGGCAGACGCATTGACATGTTGCCAAAAGTGACAGACTCGGTGTTTTACTTTACCTTGCGTTTTTTATGGCAGACTTTGACAAGTAGCACCTCTAAGGACACAGAATTTTGTTCATTTTCTGAATTCTGAGATGGCTTTTCTAGAGGGAAACAGGAAGAGTTTGTGTCTTGTTTTATTTATATACAAAAGAAGCATCTCTTAACATTTACTGTTATCTACATGCAACTGTATATTGATACAAAAAAGGCTCTGCATTGTTTCTGAGGGACTACTTTTGTCAGTTCTATCAGTGTGATGCTTAACATGCCTGTGGTTAACTGTAGTAGGGTGGTGACAAAGCAAAACCACATTTCAAACAGCTGAATACTGTAGGAATTGCTGACACATCTAAGCATTTGTGAGTCATTTCTTTCCATGTGAAAGACACAAAAAATTGGTACTTGGTGAAAATTAATGTGTGCTTACCATCCTTATGGAAGAACCCAGTGAATGTTAACTGTAGATGGGAGGACAAGCTAAAGAGCCAAAAGAAAAATGCACAGGTGAAACTGGGTCACATCAAGTGCTACAACTGTTATTGTGGAAACAAACAAACAAAAAAAAACAGCAAGGTATAAATAACTGCATCAACAACAGCACAGAGTCAGAAAAATGAGCTTTCAATACAAAATACAGGAAAAAGATGCAACGCTTGTAAAGCTATGTTACCTTGGAGAATCCTGCTCCCCCTTCATCTTCACCACTGTCTGCAACATATCATCCACTTTAAACGTTTTCCTGGGGAGAAGTCGGGGAAAGTTTGTTCACAAACACTGTCAGGTACAAATCATCTTTGCAAATATGACGGTGCATTGTTATGACCAACAGTTTACTCTGGACTCCATACCTTCTGGCATTTGTTCGACCATTTCTGTGAGACATAAAGGTGAGTGTCCTGTGCAAAAATATGGGCTAAGAAAAAAGAAAAAAAAGGTTCGTGAGATATCAGTCATTTTCCATCAGCAGATTTGAGCAGTTAAAGTAAAAAATATAAATCATGAACACAGTTTATTTAGATAGCACTTTAAATGTGTATTAACACTTACTGCAATCAAATTCCTTGTGCGTAGAAATCTGTATATCTGAGTTGGTTCTAGAAATACAACAAGTCTTGTTTTAGAGAGTATTCTTGTTTTAGACAGTATCATTTTTAACTCCCCCTCCCCCCCATTTGAACTTAATTTGCCTATTTAATCTATGGCTTTTAACATTTATCACTTTTTTTATTTATTTTTTTTTACTGGAAAGCACTTTGGTCAAACTTTTTAGTGCTCTACAGATAAAGTTGGATTGGATGGTATGACAAGAGTGACAGTATCACACTCCTCTTAAATCACCATCTAAAGAAAACTACTTTTAGCTGCCCCGTTATTTATTCACAAGGGGCCAGAGCTCCACATGTTTGATTTGGTAGCATGCCCCTCTTGTATGTTTACCAAGGGAACAGGATCGTCTGCTTGTTAAGCGAAGTGTAAACCAATACACTAGGGAAACACTGACAGTAAGTTTGTCGAACTAGGACAATAATATCTAATATTATTAAAACCCTGAATATGATCTTTTTTGGGGGGGGGGGGGTCATTAAAAGGACAGGACATTTTATTGAGGCCAGGTGATCTGCAATACCACATGTGGCCCTTTTGTCAATCAGCTCTTCAATTTGTCTGGATCTGAGAAAATCATCCATATTATCGTTGTGCATTTCTCATATATGAATGCACTTCCCACATGTCAACACTTCTTCTGGAATGTGGTGACTAATTTACAAAAAAGAAAGAAAGAAAAATATATATACAGTTGGCGTGTGTTTTAAGCAGATTTCAGTCTGATAATTGTTACCTTAGGACAGTAGTCATTACGTAAGGTAAAAACAATATTTAGGACTCCATTTGGAGTTAAACCAAATGTCAGACAGTCAAAAAAGCAACCACAAAATAAACACAATAAATCGCAGTTAAAATGATCAGAGTAGCGAAATAATCACGGAAATCGCAGGAAGTTTCTCATGAATCCAAAACCTAAACTTGTATTATAAAAGTAACAAGTAGTGAAGTCTCACTTTCAAAGGCCTGTAGGAACAGCTCATGGTCGGCCTGAATCTGCTCCATCTTCGGCTTTTTTACAGAGTTCATCATTGCTGATGAGGCAGGGTAGACGGCGCCGTTAGCTTTGCAACTCGCCCCGCTCATAATATGACCTGAGTTCTGCGGAGTAAGACAGCAACACACGTTAGAAGAGAAGCGATTAGAGCACAGGTGCGGGAAACATAACAAGTTAGCTTAGCAAAACACTAGCGTTAGCACGCGAGCTAACGGCTAGAAGCACAGCGCTAAAACGCTAGCCTACATTTTACCGCAGTATTCATTCGGTTACTCAACCCGCCCTTAACAAAGAGTCCAAAATTTGTCACGTGGCAAATATAGAGCATATAAAGAAGTAACGTACCCTGGCTGATGGCATTAATTTGGTGGCCTCGCTGCCTCTAGCACAAGCCCGGCAGACTCAACAGCAGAAACCATTGAAGAGGAGGCGACGGGACGCTGGCTAGTTAGCTAGCAGTGCTAGCATAGTTTACTTTAAAACAAACCTCCGAACACTCGAAACTGTCCTGCACTCATCCGTCCGAAATATTACCAGTGGCTCTGGGTATATTAGATCCGATTATTGATATTCTATCTGTAACTTGTTCTCAATGCGGTGTCCCTTGAATTTGTACTGAACAACAGAGCACTGGTCAGTTGTCAGCCAATGGGAGATGAGCTGTGCCAATGCTGAACTGTGATTGGCTACTGAGCGTCGGTGACGACAAACAACCCGCTCTCGCCTTCTACGATTTTGCGGGAAATCGAGTCCTGCATTCATCACATCCAGACGAGCACACAGCAGCCAGAGCCCTCTCATTCACAAAATGCACCCAATAGTTTACAGTATAAACTCGGTGAACCCAAATATATTCAATCTGACTATTTATTCAATAAAATATCAACCGCAAATCAAAAATGTGAATTAATATTTGTATTTCCGGGGGGGTGTATTGACCACATTGCTGTTGAGAGTTACTTCAAATTGGTACGATTGTATTCTGTATAATGTGACACGAGCTGTAAGTTTAAATTGTGTGTAAAAACAGAAAGGTGTGGATAAAATCTATGTTAGTAATAAAACGTGGGCTCCAAATGACCTAAAAAAAACAAACAGTTTTTAGTTAATAATTTCGACATTATTCCAACAGATTGTACACTGCAGGTTACAATAACTGTGATATTTACTTACGTGGTTTAAATGCTGCTATTACTTTAATTTTTTAAACATCATATTCTTATCAATGGAAGACGTTAGAAAAATATTTTATATCACGGGCGTTTCTAAGATTTGTAAACCCTTGTGTCCTATTACAGTTTTATTACATGAAAAGTGCTGTTGCACTTCTTCTCTTTCTTCTTTTTCTGTCAGCTGCTCCCTTTAGGGGTCACCACAGTGGATCATCTGCCTAAATCTCACCCTCCAAAGCGTCTTCTTCTGTCATGCCAAACTTCTTCTTTTTTTATTTACTAATTTCTAATCTTGATCAGTCCCAATAAAATTATGAACATCTCCAGCTCTTCCGCGTGTCTTTTGGTAAAGTGTTGCTGCACAAGACTTTTAATAAACTTTTTAAATAGACTTTTAATAAACTTTTTAAATAGACTTTTAATAAAAAAAAACATTTGTTAGATAAACCTTTTGCAACAAAAAAAAGTATTAAGCTCAATTAAGTGAAACTGATAAATTATTCTACCCAAGTAGTGTTGAGTTGTAAATATCAATTAGTGCATTCTTTAAATATATTTAAAGTACCTAAAGTATGCACTTTTTAAAAATTATACACAGTACTATGTACATTGGATCATAATTAGTGATGCCTTGATGTGCGTACTTATATATGCATCAATGGTTCAGCTGTTGATGTTGACTATTTACTTATACATTGCAGGATAGCTTTATATATTGCATTATTATGATGTAATTAATGTGTAAATAATGTAAAGTAGAAAGGAAAATATTTAGAAAATAAAGACTTTATTATAGAGTGTGCAAAAAAATATTTCCAATAGTTGTGTGTGTGTGTGTGTGTGGGGGGGGGGGGGGGGCCCCCTGT
>VUQR01000679.1:7695-22546 GCA_015108515.1 Hemichromis elongatus | reverse complement strand
GGGAAAAAAAAAAATTTTTTTGGGGGGGGGGGGGGGGGGGGGGGGGGGGGGGGGGGGGGGGGCAGCCCATGTCCCCCCTCTATAGGTGCCCCTGATCTGTATCAAACAAAAATTAATATGAGATGGGAAAACATTCCTGGACAGGTAACCTTTTGTTTCCTCTTTAATACCTTGTAAAATAGCGAGATTGGGAGTTTAAAAATCAGAGCTAACAAAGATTTCCTTTAGCTCGCATTTCCTGTCGGACCTATTTGCAGACGGAACCGGAAGCTCCGCTAGTCACAACTTCCACACATGTGTAATTGGGTACAGAGTTGGCCTCTCGTGCTGTTTCTGTGTACAGTCGTTATAACAATTTTACCAAACAGCAGCTGAACACGAGCGTTTAAAGGCTGCTTCGACGAGATGGCGGAGATCGTTCAGCAGCGGATCGAGGACAGAATCCCTGAGCTGGAGCAGCTGGAGAGAGTGGGACTGTTCACCAAGAAAGAAGTCAAGTAAGACAGCACTGAGCCTTTACACGCTGTGTTCTCCAGTAAAACACCAATAGAGGTGACGAGTGAGCCCGGTTTGATTGGACACAGTTCCAGAGAGGGCCCCGAACCTGTGAAATGTTTAGTTGTTTACGTTAAAGGGTCGAGAAACTGCGAGAGATGACGCTGAGAAGGTCTATTAATCATCTCATTGTTCTCCAAAAAAACAAAAACGGTCTTTACTACTGATTACATTTTGGATGATCTAGAGAAAAATGTTCCCCAAAACAAAGAGCACAAATAGTTCAGTGCCTTTATTAATCTAACTTTTTGAAACCAATGGTTAGCAGAAATACACGGAAGACATTTGTTTCACGAAGATTTAATGGGGAAATATTGAAGATAATTTCCGCAGATAATTGCACATTTACATCTTTAATCAAAAATGTTAGGGTTGTGAATCACAAAGTAAGTGATGATAATCAATATGTTACAGGAATCCTGATACACCACCACGTTTGAGTAACATCAGAATAGAAATCAACACTTGTCAGTAGAATTCCTTCTCTCTTAACAAAAGTCATCACTTTCCAACCCTTGCTCTCTTCTTCCACCGCTCGTAATATAAATAGAGTCCAGCCATAATAATACGCAATATAGAAAATATGTATATATTCACATACATATATGTGTGCAGAACACTGAGCTCATTGCACCCATTCAACACCTTGTTTTCTAATCCACCTGATGTGCTTCAGAAGTCTCTCGGACACAGCTCTATTCTCTGCACTGGGTCTATTTATTACGGAAGCTGTACCAGCTGCACGGAGTAGGTAAGCCGGGCAAGACGTTCGATACAGGAATGCACAGAGAATGAAAGATGTGGTGCAGACTACACGTTCTGCTTCTGTAATACTCCCAGGGTGATTTGAAGCCAGGCAAAGGAGAGAAAATTAGCTCAGGAAGTCCAACGTCACAGACACGCAGCTGGTCTATAGAAAATGGTACCTAGATACAACTTTTCTACTCTAGTTGAGCATCAATGCGCTTTCTAGTATAAGTTTCATTCACACAGTCACGCATGTTCATGTGAGTGCTTTTTTCTGTCATATACGTATGGCACACTATCTTGCCCAAGGATACATACAGACTGAAGGAGCCAGGGCTCCAACCACGCATATTCTAACTGCTGGACAATCTGCTCTATCTCCTGTGCCACAGCTGTTCTGGGGGTTAAACTTTAAACTTTTATGTACAAGGAGTTATGATTTACTTATTTTCTGTCATAAACTAAAACATAGCCAAAATGTACCCAGTGGTTAATGTTTAAGCAATCCCTTTAAGCCTAAAACTAAGCTTCAGATTGCTTTTAGTAGAGTTTTTCTACTCTTGGATCCTTGGATGAAAAGCCAATGAGCAGAAAGCTTACATAATGGAAAGGTCTGCTTTAAATTCAGCTGATCAGTCCTATAATTTGAGTTCCTGTGTGGTTTGCTGTTTTCCTATAGTGTTACCTTCCCACCTTTAAATTTTTATCATCATTTAGTTGATAAGCTCCACCAAAAGAAGTATGAAGTAGTGTCTCTAGGAGAAGATTGAGAGCACCAGTGTGTCAAACACTTATATGATATTGTCTTATAGATATTTTGTCTACTGATAATACTCAGCCATATAGGCCCATTGAAGTTTAAACTGAGCATCTGAATATGGAACAAGAGTGATGCCAGAATGCATTGATCTAAACAGCAAGGTAGCATTAGCTCAAATAACCACTTGTTTCAACCATGGTATGCGGAGGAGCATCTCTGAATGCACAATACGTTGAATCTCGATGCAGCAGAAGACCACACCAGGTGCCACTCTCAGCTAAGAACAGGAAACTGAGGCTACAATCGACTCGCGCTCACCAGAATTGGACAATAGAACTTCAAAGAAATGTTGCCGGGTCCATTGAGTTCCAATTCCTGCTGTAAAATTTGGATCGTACGGTCACAGTTTTATGTAACACCATGAAAGCATGAATCCATCCCGCCTCGTTTGAACGTTTCAAGATGGCAGTGGTGTAATGGTGAAACCGAGGCTACAATTCACGCGAGGTCATTTTCTTGGCACACATTAGCCCAAACTGAGCATTGTTTAAATGCTACAGCCTGCTGACCATCTACATTCCTTTATGACCACAGTGTACCCATTTTTTTGTCTGATTCCAGAAGAATCATGTACTTTGTCTCAAAGTTCAGATCATTCCAAACCAGTATCTTGAACATGACAGTGAGTTTACTATTCCAAAGGCTTCCACAGTCACCAAATGTACACATCATGGATGTTCTCTGATAAAACTGGAGCAACTGTGACGCTATCATGTCAGTATGGACCAAAATCTCTGAGGACTGACTCCAGCATCTTGTTAAATCTCTGCCACAAAGACGTAAAGCAGTTCTGAGGATAAAAGGAGTCCAGTATTAGGAAGGTGCACCTAAAAATTGCCCATGAGTGTAAATTCAGTCACAAAAAAAAATGCATTTTAATTCAATTTTTAATTGAATTCAGTAGCGCCAGATCACAACAACAGTCGCCTCAAGGCGCTTTATATTGTACAATGAGCAAGCACTTTGGCGACAGTGGGAAGGAAAAACTTCCTTTTAACAGGAAGAAACCTCCAGGAGAACCAGGCTCAGGGAGGGGCGGGGCCATCTGCTGCGACCGGTTGGGGAGAGAAGAAAAGAACGGGATAAAGACATGCTGTGGAAGAGAGGCAGAGATTAGAAACGGGTACAGTTCAGTTTTATGCTGTATATACACTGATTCAACATTATTCGTCTGTCCTATTTGTCATTCAGATCAATAATCAAGAGAGCAACAGCCCTGGAGTACAAACTTCACAGACTGATCGTAAATAAGGAGGACTTCATTGCATACATTCAGGTAGGCGGCTGTGATGATACAATATGTTTCGTCTAAGTTTCAATAAATAAGTAAAGATCATGAGTCATGTTCAGAACACTTACTGCAGACACTCCTTTTCTTTATAGTATGAAATCAACGTTTTAGAGCTGATCAAGAAGAGAAGAGCAGTAAGTACCCTACACACCGAATCTTTTATATTAAGCTCATGTGATTAAAAACTATGCTTGTCAGTAAAATGCACCTGAGAGTGACTCTGCTATCCTTTGCATTTTCAGCACATACACTATCAGTTCAAACGGGAGGAGATTGAGTACCCCATCATCCACAGAATTAATAGCATCTTTAAAAGAGCAACAAATAAGTGGAAGGTAGTGTAAATGTAATTATTATTATGTATGGTTGTAATAATCATTCATACCATCAGGTTATTAAACTCAGACATGCGTATCCACTGTGAGAAATTGTAGATTTTTACTTCGAGTTTAAATTTACAAAAGGAATGAAAGCCGAAAGGAGTGAACGGTCACACGTCTTCTTTCCCCCCGCAGGATGATGTGCAGCTCTGGCTCTCCCAGGTTGCTTTCTCTAAGAAATGGGTAAAGATCTTATCACTTGCCTTCAAGTAAGATAAGTCTGCTCTGCACCGTGCTTTCTCATTCTTATAATGATCCCTTTCACTCATCAGGGCACCAAGAGCCAAATCAGCAAGGTGTTCTCAGCCATGCTTGCCATCCATCCTGACAAACCAGGTACAGAAGAAAGGGGGCATTACAAACTCGCTGTAATTTGCCAATGTTTAGTGGTCAGAAATGTGCATTAAAGTAAATTAAAGCAAGGCGGGAAATCTGTGATTGCAATCTTGGAGATGACGAAGATGAATGCAGTTAATAAACACTCGTTCCGCCTCGCTTCAGCTCTGTGGATCATGGCTGCCAAGAGCGAGCTGGAGGATAGAGATTCTTCTGAGAGTGCGAGACACTTGTTTCTGAGGGCGCTGCGCTTCCACCCAAATGATAAGAAAGTCTACCAGGAGGTAAAAGATGGCAGATATCTTATTTTCGTTATTATTATTTAAGGTGACCCAGACTTAAAACTTTAAGCGACAATGTATTCATTTAAAACATGCTGGTCTATAATCCTCCAACCACTCTGTATTAGTACTTCCGTATGGAGCTGCTACACTGTGAGAAGCTGAGGAAGCAGAAGATTCAGCTGGAGATGGCTCAGATGGATCTGGTGAGCGTGAAACAATCCAAACACAAAACAGTAGGAAGTAAACGCGCACATATGCCGGCTTGTTGAATTAAAAGCCGCTCTTCGCACCTTCCAGGGGGAATATGAATTTTCTCCAGAGATCCTGAGTGGTAAACTGGCTGAGGTTGTATACAAAGATGCTACAGGGAAAATCAAAGGTAAGCTTGTTAATGGTTATTCACAGGCCTGTGCAAATATGAGAAAATATAAAATAACTTAAGTGTTTATGCTGAATTTGAATATTAATATTTGAAATCACCCCCCGAGCACAGGATAACTATTAAAACACACTCAAATCACGGCCTCACATATGTGGAGGGATTGTTTATGGAAAAACTGTAAGATTTTTATAATAACTCTAAACCAAAAGTCCAAAGACACCAGTGCACAACTTGAATGCTGTGATCATTGTTTGGCAGATCACTTTCACGTACACTGACGCTGTCACATCCTTAAAACCGTTCTGGGACGTCGTTCACGGTACAGCGAAGGAGGTTTTGTCTCAAAATATTGAATTTGTATGTCTGACCTGCTACCTGAGGGAAACTAGATCTTCGTTTAGCTAAATGTGACAACTGTCTATTGAGTATGCTTATAGTGGTGAGACAGAAGGTCATAACAAACCTTTGTCTTTGCAAAGAACCAAATTTGGTGCTGGCCCTAAATAACACAGAGGAATCGTGTCTAAAAGTGTCAAATTCACTGCCTGAATTAAAGTTTCAGTCCCCCATCCCATTGCTGACGTAGTATGTACAGTATAGTGTAGTACTACAGTGTTTCGATCTCTACTTGTGTGTCTTTATATTCTACAGAAGCAGAGTTTGTCATCTCACTTCTAAACATAGCGGCTATCTTTGACTTCACCAAAGAACTCCAGGACTCCATCCTACAAGAGTAATTTACTTCCAAAAAACTTTAATTTAGTTCTCATTCACGCGAACTCTGAATTCATCAGGTCGATGGTGTCGTCTTTAAGCAGTGCCCTCATCTCAACTCTTGTTTCCAGCTTACAGACTAACTACACAGACGACAGCTCCACGTGGGATTTCATGGCTAAGAGGGAGCTGGAGGCCCCAGGAGCGGGAGAGGAGCTCCAGACTGCCAAAGGCAGGGCCTCAGATATAAACCGCAGAGAGGAGCGCTGCTGCCAGGTCTATGAGGAGGGCGTCAGGAGCCTGAGCACTGGTAGGAGCTTCCTGATACACAGAGACAACATACATATTTGAATTTTAAAATGAATTGTTGAGACACGACTCAGACTTTGGTGATTAATTATTAATTGTAATAAACATTTTACTACAGAGCATCTGCTAGCTATGAACATTAATTATTCAAAAGCTTGAAAGTGGAGCTGTTATTAAGCTTTTCTCTATTTCCCGTCAGACGTAGTGTTACAGTTGTGGATGCTCATATTAAACATGGCCAAATGTTCAGTGTTCATAATGAGGTCAGCATATGTCAACGAGCTAGAAACTCTTGGTTTCAGAGATTCACACTTTTTGCCTTTCTAATCACTGGATCATCTATGCAAGGATTAGAAGATAATCATTGGCTATACGAGGGTTATTTTGGACTGTAAATCATGAACAAAATACTCCAAAAATAATAAAATATGTAGGTAAAGGCGAGCATATAATTTCTGCGCAGGTTTTTGCTTTACTCTAAAGTAAAACTAATTTAATGGGAAAACCTAAAGATGTTATCTCACTTAATAATTTTCAACCTACTCACATACTGATGTTGGGTGTGAGCTAAATTAGTAAAAGGCTTAAAGGAATAAACGTTTTTTTGGTCAAAATCGTTATCATTGTTCCTGCATGTATTCATTCACTGCTTCCGTCAGTTTAAGAAACCGCTGCTGTGCTTTGCCTCCCAGAGCCCATGTGGACCTGCTACGTGGCCTTCTTGTTGGAAAGGATGAAAAGGAAGACCAACGTCCAAGAGCTGAAGGAAAAAGTGAGTTGAAAGTCATTAAGTTTGGCGTGAAGTTCTGTCAATGGTTTCGGTGTTTTTCGGAGTGAAAACAAGTGTTTGTGTCACAGAGGCAGGAGAGGCTGCTGGGAGTGCTGCAGCGTGCCCACGACTGCTCGCTGCTGAAAGAGAATTACTACAAGTCCTGGGTAAGATAACGTCTCTTTTTAACGTTTAAATGGAATTTTAGGCACCCGTTAGCTTGTCTTCTCTTTATTTCAATGATGACCTCTCGGCTTTTGTTTCGCTCAAACCACGTTTCCTTTTGGCCGGGTAAGAGCAGTGCCAGTTAAAGTCTGACTGGAACAGCAAACGTCTTTAAAATCTTGCAAGTCTTGTCTTCTTTCAGATATACACTATCACCGTTAACCTAAAATGAAAATGTAATTGTACTGCATTCAAAAAGACAACATGTTATTGGAAAAGCAGGAGCAACTTAGGCTGGCTCCCAGAAGTTACTAATATACTGACGTTCAGGCATAGCAAATATAACCAGTTCTCTTATGAGGATGTTTATGATGGTGAGAATCTTAATTAGAAAAAAAATGTGGTAATTGTTGGCCCAGTGGTTAAAGGCTAATACCAAGCACTCTGAGTAATTTATGGGTCTGTGAGACTGTTATTAACGGTCCTATTTATTTGTTAATTTATTTGGTGGTGCGACAAACACACTTTGTCCAGCAATAATGAATAACAAAGTAAACAAAGCGAGTCTGACTGCACATTTAGACGTAGCACATGGCGGCTTTGTGTTTATCTTAGCAGTTGTGAGCCTGTTTTTGTTTGTGAATTGCTATGTTTCTTGTGTAGGATTATTAGTTTGTCTGGTAATGGGAGTGAAACTCCTTAAACATCAGGTTATATACAAAAAGTAAACGATACCTTGCAATTTACTGATGTATGAATCAACCAATCTGATGTTGTCCACGTGACCAGCTCCAAATCTTGCTCTCATCGGGAGATGCTGAGGGAGCAGCAAGTGTTGCCATGACAGCCACGCAGCGCTACAGCCAATCAGTGACCATGTGGAGTTTGAGTCTGCAGACGCTGATGGAGCTGGGGAGCAGAGACATAGGCAGGTGTTTCCAGGACGCTCTTAAACACGTTAATCCCAAGGTACACACACACACACACACACACACACACACACACACACACACACAGGATCGTGAGAGCCACGTTTGCTTTTACGAAATCACATAATGGGTTTCAGTAATTTTCTCAACTTACACTATCAAATAAACAGTGTTCAGCACACTGAGTGGCAGTACCGCTTTAATTGTTGTCCTTGGAGAAAGGAGACATATGGATTCACTCGCACACATACACGCACTAGCCACCAGCAGCGCTGTATAAGTGGGCCATCTCCTTGGCCTAATTAGTCTCTGTTCAGTCACATTAATTTCCTCAACTGTCTTCATCTGCCTGTATGTGTGCGCAAATGAAGGCAGGTGAAAAACTAAATTTAATCATGCGGGTATGTATGTATCAGTTCAGTGTTTTTTAAAGCTATCCCAATGATGAAGCTGGGAGCTGGTATGGTTTAGGGCAGGAATCTGGAGTGAGGGGAAAGTGCAGAGAGAATAAAGAGAGATGACAGACATGTATGTATATATGACATTTTGCAGGTTGATGAGGCCAATAAATACAGACCAGGAACAGCAGCTCAAGATTTAGAAATACATGCAGACATGTACAAGGAAAGAGAGGACAGAGAAGAAGGTGCTAACTACAGAAGAGAGCAGATAGAAAGCTAATATCAGTGAATCAGTTCAGAGGCAGACAGTGAAAAAAGGGTGAATATTTAGGGAGGCCATGCAGCAGCCTGAGTCTGACCATGAATAATTTGAAGCCCGATTTCCATCTCGGCTCAATTTGACCTTATAAATTAGCGTTCAGAATTTCTTATATACTCTTTTGTGGTGAATTAAACCGTATCTTACAATCTTTCATATATTTCAAAGTAGTCGTAACGTTCTTCTTAATTTTTCTGTTTAACCTCTCTCATAGTTGCACAGTACAGTCTAGTGCTATACAGCTATGAATACGCATGCCTCGGCTGAGCCGCAGGCCTTTGTAACAGCGAACAGAATAGCTGATTATTGTTGTGGTGGGGGTTTCATAAGTCCGCGGCCCTGAGAAGTAGCTGTATGAGGAGGATTACTACAGCTGCTCATTATGCAAGTCTTTTGTTTTGAACAAAACACCCTGTTTGAGTGTGGAGAAGTGGCACACACCTCCAGGGCTGGAGGCCTGTGTATCCAGCAATGTTAAGTTTCCACAATGAAAAGCACAGAAGTGCAGAAAAATCAATGAAGAAGATGTAAAAACACTTTTTATCCTGTCATTCTGTACTGTATTGATCGTTCCCTTCTAGCTGAAAACAGATGCTGCCTCAGTATAAAGACTAAACCCAGTAACTAATTCTAATCTGAGCTTTACTGGAGACGGAGAAGGCCAAGTACTTTCTGGTTCCTGCTGCTTCTTTAAATGTGAATATCAGCTGATTTTCCTTATCAGGAATGAAATCAAAAGGATTTGAGTAGGGGGTGTAGTGTCATGCCGGTGTTTTGGATGAGGCATACTGTCCCTCACTTGTTATATTTACTTTAAATGGTCCTAATCCCAATTTCTAGAAAAGACCACTCCATTAGTAGCTCGTTTCCTTAAACGCTAGCAACGATGTGCCAGTTTAAAATTGACATTAGAGTGTTTAATAGAAGCACTCAGTCTGATGACTGTTTGAGGCTACTACAACTTGTTACACATGTCTCAGGTTGTACTGTCAACACTGCTTAAGAGTTTTAACTGTTAAGCACCTCTAATACAAACTCGTGATAATCCTGATGACTTATAGGAGTGGACGCTCAAGAGCTTATACTCACATAAAAACTTATCAAATGTCAAGTGTCCCAGAAACAAATGTGATATTTTCTCAACTAAAAGCATTTTATAGCATTACCAAACCCGTTGTTAGTCATCAGAGGGTTTCCTGGCTCTAAGATTTTCCTTTGGATGCTGAGGAAGTGCTTTATATGCAGGGAAAAACAGGTGATACAGCAATTCATTAGTTTTGAAAATATAATGCCAATAAAGAAGACAACAGAAATATAGAAATCCTCTTTTATATCTAGTGTGCAACTTGGGGAAGAAATGATACACACGCATGTTTTATTGACAGACGTTTGCTTTACGTTTTTTAAGGTGCGCGAAGCTCATTCATGTAACTGTGTCTTGTCTTGACAGGAGAGTCTACCACTGTGGCAGCTGCAGTTTGAGTGGAGCAAGGCCAACCAGAGTGCCGAGGAGACCGAAGCCATCCTCAAGGTAGCGCACCTGAATCCAGCAGTTTGAACAGCTGCAGTGTGATCTTGTTATAGCCTGCAGCATTCAGAGCTATTTATCTGCTTCATTCTTTGTGGATTTACACAAAGAGTTACTTTGGAAAGGCAGTTTTGAATTGTTAGAAATTAAATGTGCAACATAATAAGTTAATGACAAGATAAAATATGATCCTGCACTGTAATATAAACTACAGCAGACAGACTGTGATCAGAAAAGGCTGAATAAGATAAAGATGAGATAAATAGTAAACATTAAAAGCTACAGCAGACAAGATTAATAGTGTTTTTGCCTCTGAAATGAGGATATGCCTTGCAGACAGTTTGTTCTCTTGCTTGTTCCCAGAGAGGTCTGCTGTCTGCAGTCCCGGCTGTTGCCATGGAGATGAAAGACTGCTACCTCGATTGGTCCTACTCCACTGGAGGCTACAAGAAGGCGAGGAAGACCTTTACAAGGTGAAAATCAGATAACTTTGTCTGCTCATGTAGTTTTTAATTTAGGTGATAAATGCAGCAGGAACATATAAGTTTAATGGGTCTCAAAGCACTGACCTGCAGGTGCAAAATAAACTTTCAGGATCTTTAATACCTTTTAATTAAATTGCAATTTTCTTATGTAGCCTACAGGAAAACCGCCCCTTGTCCAAGGCCTTTTTCACCAGAATGATTGAAATCGAGAAGGAGCAAGTACGTATATGAAGTCCAATGACATCCTCCTTCTGCTGCTTGACCTGCCTGCTACCAACTGTACTGTTTATGTTGTACTGGCTTCATTGATATTGCTGAGTAGTGAAAACAAGTAATGTGATTACAATGTTGTTCTTTCAGGAAAATCCAAAGATGAACAGTCTGAGGGACTACTATGAGAGGGTGCTGCAGGAGTTCGGCACCTGCGATGAAGGTGAATTTAAATCGGTGTAAGGAGCCGGAATGAACTGGAAAGCTGGTGTTATTTATACTTTTAGTTCAGCCAGCCAGAAAGCTCAAGTTTGAGGAAGAATATTGTTAAAGTTTATGAGCTAATTGCGCCCAATAAATGCATACAGATCGCCAAAATGAGAGGATACCGTATGTAAGCACTGTATAAATACAGGTTTGAACTGAACAGCTAATCAGCAGTTAAACGTAGACAGTTATTTGATCAGTCAGAGGACAAGAGTAAAAACACATTCAGTCTTTGAAGAGAATCTGTATTGCTAAAGAACAAAGTTCCATGAGATGAAAAATACCGGGCCACCTCCATATTATACCTACAGGAGTTGCTCAGCCATGGAAACCAATAGCATGAAGGGCCCAGCACTTGGTGACCAACTCACAATAACAGTCGCCTCAACACACTTTATATTAAAGGGAAAAAAATAGTGTCATGGTAGAAAAAGCACTTGGCGACAGTGGGGAGGAAAAACTCCCTTGTGACAGGAAAAAACCTCTGGCCGAGCCAGGCTCAGGGAGGGTTGACCATCTGCTGTTACTGGTTGGGGGTGAAGGGAGGAAGACAGTGGGTGGCATGTTACAGTAGCACACTTGTAATGCTATGAGATGTGGCCCAATACTTCTGTCCTTCTAGTGTAAAAGTATGGATAGATACAATGAGATTAAGAGCCTTCTGTTTTTGCTAAATCCTTCCATTTTAACATGTTTCCTGTTTCCTTCTCCTAAAGATCTGTGGCTGCAGTACATCCGCGAGGAACTCGGACCCCTCGGCCAGCCAGAGAACTGTGGAAAGATCCACTGGAGAGCCATGAAGTTTCTGGAAGGAGAGAGCGTAGAAAGATTCATTTCCAAATACGCACTCCTTCAGACTGGACACTTATGAGTAGCAAAAAAAACAAGGCTGTGAGTTCGGATAACAAAAACCTTGTGGAAGTTTGTCAGCTGACAAACAAGCACATGTTTCTGAGTGATTCTTCCTCCCAGTCTAATTGAAGACTGGTGCCATGCTGAATTTCATTCCCAGCATTGCAGTTTCTGTTGTTTGCAGTTTATTCAAAACAAACCTGCTTGTTCCTCTTTAAAAGGTTCCAGCCATGTTACAAGGACTATTCTCATTTTCACAGACTTGTTTTTTTTCTTATCGATTGCAGCTGTAATTTACAACAGGTTCCTTTTGGTTTTAAGGTCTGTGGTGCGTTTGATTACCCCACAGTAAAGATGCCCAGAGTCATTAAATACACATTTATTTGTCATTTTGAGAAGATTAACTTTAATGCTGTTATGAAGATGATATTAAAACAGTCTTTCATTCTTGGTTGTTTTCTCGGGTTATGGTCTGTCTGACACAGTAAAATAACACAAACACTTTTTTCTTTTTAAAACAATGCAGTCATGAAACAGTAGCTCTCCATTATCCACCACGTATAGATTGGAGGTCTTTTGATAAAAATGTCATTTTATCCTCTGAATCATACTTCACACCACACATCGTTTGCTGTCAGTATCAAGTATCACTTAATTCTCACCTTTTATGGTACAAAATGTTGCCTTTAAAGGTCAGAAACCATTAATACAAAGCAGCGGCAGTGCTCTGTGAAAGGACAGCACATGTATGATGAGTTCAGAGTCAACTAAAAGGGAAAAAACCCACAGCTCCTGCCAACATCAAAATATATACTTACAGTGTGTAAGGACACTTTAAATTGTTACTGTTTATACAGCAATGTAGGAAAGTTATGAGGTATAACAATATTAATGGAAAAAGCTTATAAATAGATCGTATTACACATTAAGATCTAGTAGAAAATACACGAGTAGACCTATAGTATCAAATTGTATCACTAAACAAAAGAATGTTTGACTAAAAATAATAAATACAGAGAGTGTGAGGGTGTTTCCTCTTAACACCCGGCGGGTTGTTAACATGAGGTCCATGTGGCAGGTTTAGGGGAGCATGAGATAAATTGACGACAGTCATCTGTAATAGATCTTTGAAACAAAAGAACATCTTTAGAGTCTTTAATCATCTCTCTCCTGAACTGCATTTTCACTGAATGAAAATATTAATTAAGGCAGAAAGTAGTATGTTAAATGATCCCACTACAAAAACAAAGAGAGCTGCAAATTTTCTCTAAGTGGAATTGAGCTACTTGGGGTGGTGGGGTTCGTAAAAGAAAGCTAACCTGAGAAAATATTAATGTAGTAAGGATACATTTTACCCTTATAGCTTCTGTCTGCAAAATCTACAATAGAGTGCAGGGGGAGCCACATCAGCTCATGATGGTCCATAAGGATTTTTAACCCTTACATTTGTGAAAACAGAAAAAAAAGGTAACATTTTATGAATATCAGCAGATGAATTTCAACTTCAATCTATTCTAGCCTTTTAAAAATAGTTGGACATTGTGGAATACCATATTATTAGAAGGTGAGTACTTCAATGCGTTTTAACCCCCAAACAGTTTGGGGAAAAAAGTTAGACCTTATTTTAAAACAGTAAAAAATGAACTTAATATTTTGATGATCTTCAGTGTTTTTCACATTTCTACCATCTTTCTTATTTTATGAATAAAGACAGTATGCGCTTGCGTGTGTCCCCCCTCCAAAAAACACAAAGAAAAACAATTAACTATACTAACGTACATTCTGTGAACACCAAAACCAAGAACCGCGGCTCTTGTGAGCGTTTCTAATGTATCCAAAGTTCTGGTTACATCACCTCCCACATGCCAACCCCAGCCCTCCACATCACACATCTTCAGAGCTTTTTAAAGAAGATGTAGGTGAAGAGTACCAACACGCCAGCAGACAACAGCCCAATCACAAACTGGTGGATGGTGATGACGTTCTCCAAGGCGTGGATGCGCTCCTCCATCGCACTGGTGTGGATGTAGTCATAGATGGAGACCCCGATGCTCCACACCGCCCATACGGCATCCACCAGCGCCTTCATGGTGGGAGAAACCATTGAGAGGGCCGCCTGCAGCCGGACGCCCACCGCATCCGCTGCTTATTGGCCCCCGCTGCACTAAAGAGAGAGCAAGAGAAGAGGGTGACACATGGTGCAGCGAGGAGACGGCAATGTGTGGGCATAATGACTGCCTGTGAAACGGCAAATACAGCTAGAGCTCTACAGCCAACAGAAAATATCATACAAAGGAGCTTTGAAATAAACCAAACTACTGAAAAGTCTGAGCATTTCTGTGTGGAGTTGCATGTTCTCCCCGTGCCTGTGTGGGCTCCTTCTGGCTACTCTGGCTTCCTCCCACAGTCCACAGACAAAAAGGTGAAATGAAGGTGTGAATGCTAGTCTATATTTTGGCCTGCAACACACAGGTTACCTGTCCACCCACCTGTCCCTAGCTCTGGAGTGAGCTCCGGACCCTGAATTTTGTTTTATTTAATTTATTTAGAACACCTGCTGATTTAGTTTATATATCTGAAAAGGAGTGTGAAAGAAAACAGATGGATGGTAGCTGTCTCCAAGTAAAACTCTCCTGTTTAAGTAATTCAGGTAAGTTCATAATTATCATGTGATTAATTTATTTTTATATTATTCATTTAAAAATGATGAAGAAAGATATATTTGTACAATATTAATGATCATTTGTATCTTGACATTATTGTATTGCATCTTCATCTGTAATACTTTAACTTTAATATATCCTCCCGAGAACCAAGCTATTCGTTTATGTCCTCTGTAATGGACATTTCTATTTGGTCTCTATCTTTTGACTTATTTGAAATAAAAATTAAACATTTACTACGTGATTTTTATTTCACTGAAACAAGAGTTAAGTATTTTTTTTTTATTTTGCTCATGAAAAAACTCTATAACCACTTTTTTAACCAATGACACTAACCCAATTTTTAACTCTTAACACAAAAACAATCACCTAAAGCAATATATATATATATATATATATATATATATATATATATATATATATATATATATATATATTTATATAT
>VUQR01000677.1:29693-60206 GCA_015108515.1 Hemichromis elongatus | reverse complement strand
ATCGAGTGGGAAGTGTCACGCTGACCTGACCTGTCCTCCTGTGCGCTACCTGCGCTGTGCTGCTGCCTGCGTGTGGCCGCTGATTAGACCTTGTGTGTGATCTACAACTGAGCGCGGCCTGGTGCGCGCCGCTCCGCCAGGTGAGCTAAATTAAAGCAATCAAGGGCGGTGTGCCTAGTAGATCTTAAATGCATGCAGCAGTCATTTGACCCGTGTGCGGCTGAGAGGACGGCAAACAAAGCGCAAACCACTTTCCACTGTGAGGAAGTCTTTGATCTAGATGGGCTATCGGTAAGCTCTTGGACTCATATTTGCTGTTTATCCGTTTGGGAATTATGGAAGCTCAATTGTGGAATAATTTATTTATGCTTTGGGAAATTGTTACTGCATTTAAGTTTAAAAATTATATTGATATTAAAATGAATATTTAAGTTTGATTAAATTGTTTATGTAGATAGTGTTTCCTACATATTCATGTTAATTAATACTAAAAATAGTTACCCCAAATCCTTGGTTGAATCTTAAAACTAGTATAAATATGTTTGTTTAAATTGTAAGGAAAACAATTCTTTGTAAAAGAAAATTCCTGGTTAAAGTCTCTATTAAAATATTTACAAACATTAAAATTCATACTTTGAAAATGTAGTTGTTTATAAAAAGTAAGATAACACAAGGTAATCTTGTTTTTTGTGTGTTTAAGAACCACAGTTTGTTTCACCTTTGTTTGTTTGTTTGAAATTACTCAGCTCTGTGATTAACAGCCAATGAATGTAAAACTAACTTAAACTGGGTTAAATCATACTAAATACTTTTGTCTAAGTTAAATGGCTTTACTGAATGTATATATATTTTTATTTTATTTGTATTCTGTAAAATGCATTTAATTTATTTGCATGATTAATGAAATTTTCTTTATTTTTTGTGTTTAAAGGTTTTTCACCTAACTGACTAACTAGCTGATTGACTGACTGAACCTGATACTGGTCAAAAATAAATCTGAGTGAAATTCAAAGTCTGGTCTTTTTCAAGTGTGGGCACCTCACAGGCAGAGAAACACTTGACACCTACTAATTGAAGAAAAAATTCAGCTTTAAATCCACTCCTTTCGAGCTGCTTGTAAGGAGAATTAAAAACAAAAAAACACAAAGCTATATTAAATTGTTTTGATAGTATCATTTGGCTTAATTTACATCTTTTTTTTTTAATTCTTTGGCAAACACACAAGACATGACACTAGGTCTAAGGTGCAATCAACATGTTTAGTGACTATGCCTATTAAACCAAAAGCTGTACCTGCTTTAAATTTGACTGCAGCCCCCTGAAAAGGTTTTCTCTTTCTGCAGCAACAACCCCCCTCTGGATGTTCTACATTTATCAATCCCTCAAAGTCTCATTCTGACACCTTGTAAGGATCTCAAACTCAAGGAAAGATAGAAACATGAAATTCTCTGTCAAACTGACCCGACCTTCCTGTCAAAGATAATCACCAGTGATGAGGTCTGAGTCTCCAGCGTGAAACCAGAGACAAAACTACAGACTTCACGGCTAAAATGGGCTCTAAATGGAATGAAACTTATGTAGCACCTTTCTAAATAATTTAAGCACTTAAAACACTTCCTATTATTCACCCAAGCATCCATACAGCACTTTTATCTTTTTAAATCTAGCATTCAAGCACACACACACACACTCTGTCTTGAGGTTCAGTATCTTGCCCAAGGATAGACTGACAGATGGAGGAGGAGACAATGAACACACAACTTTTACTATAACATCCTGAGAGATCTGGGCGAAAACAACCTTCTTTATCTTCCTTGTGAGAACAATATTTCAGGTACAGGGTCAGAGCTGTTGAACTGAACTGTTAGCTAACGTGTGACATTTTAGCTAAGGTCATGCCTAACAAAAACACACACACACACCACACAGTTTTAACTAACCTGGATGAAATCACTAAATGTCTTCTTGCAAGTAGGACAAGTAAAGCAACCATCCACAGCATGGACGCCTACATGGTCTTTGAGCAGGTCCAGCCTTTCAAAGGTTTCTGGGCATAGGAGACAAGAATAGGAGCGATTCTCTGCGTGCACCAGGAGATGCTCATCCAGGGCCGAATCAGTCATGAAGGTTTTGCTGCAAATGTGGCAGGAAAAGGTGTAGGCTTCCCGACCATGGACTCGCAGGTGCTGCTCCAGCTTGTCTTTGTCCCGGAAGGCCTTGCCACAGTGGGTGCATTTAAAAGGACGGAAACTCTTCCTGATAAAAAGGTGCTGCAGCGCTGCATTCTGAGATGCAAAAGAGAGAGACAGAGATCTACTAACAGACACCTCAGCAATGTTTTCTGAAATCAGCTAAGACACACAAAGAGCCTGACAGATGCAGTGGAGTGTGCCAGAGGAGGACATCTCCTGAGAAAAACATTAAACTATGGAAAATGACAAAAGCAATCCCTGAACCTTGTGTTTTTCTGTCATCCTCCAGGTTCCACCTACCTGCACATCCATCTGTGAGGGAAGCAGGCATTGAGGAAGAGAGACACACTGTTGTAAAGCAAGCATGGTCACTATGGCACCACATAAGCTAAATAAAAAGATACATGTTGCCTTTATGCAGACAGAGTCACCATTTTTACCCGTATTCTCTTGGCACGGCGCATGTCTTGCGATGTGAGATGAGCATCTGATTGGACACTCTGCGCTGGATCCTCCTTTAATGGAACAGGGAGGTCTGTACTGGGGGGCGGTGCTACAGACTCTGGAACCGGTTCCCCAGCAGGAGGTATAAGCTGACTCTCTGACTCTGTCCCAACCTCCCCTTCTGACTCTATCTCCACCACCTTGAGCCCATTCTGAGCTCCTTCTGTGCGGTCTTCCACTGGTTTCTCTGTCAATTCGAGCATTTCCTAATAAAAAGATAAAGGGGATATTTTCTGATTAGTCTTCCTGCTCATAACTTCTCTACTCAGCATTTTTGACTAATCTCATGATTTTTGATAAGTCAACAATTTAGTTCTTTTACTTTGTCTAAAGAATCACTGTGTCTATAAGACATCTCAAAATAGTGTTAAATCTTGACCTCCTCCATTAATCAACACAGCATGTATTAATGTGTTACTTACTGTTGTCTTCTCTCCACTAGTATCTACTGGTGGATCCAAACGTATAAATTTAGGTGGCCGTCCAGGTCTTCTTCCTGTCCCGAACCTCTTCCTGCCTCTTCCCCGGCCCCGCCCTCTGGACCTGAGCGATCAGAACAACAGTGAAGACTTGATCAGGGCTAAATGCATTAAAAATAAATAGAACAATTTGAGCTGAGGTGATAAAAAAAACAAAAAAAAACAAAAACTGTTTACCTGGTAACAGAGTTTAATTTGTCATCGTGCATATTGAGATGTTGCTGCAGTTGTTCAGAGCTCACAAAGCGACGGTTACACTCATAACAAGGCCAGTTCTTCTCTTGCTCCCGGAGCACTGCAGAAACAGGAGGAAGTGATAAACAGAAGGAACCAGCACAAAAACAAAAAAACGCCACCTTTCTAATTCCAATTAAAATAAGCAGGACAGAGACATGGTGTTGATATTAAGAAAAGTGAAGGAGGAGTGTTGAGACTCACCTTTTCTCTCTTCTTCTGTAACATCATGAATTTTTTGATTTACAAAATCTGCATACGATGCTGCATACCAGACCTGCAACGGGAAATCGAATTAAAAAGACGAACTCCGGTGGGTTCTTTAGATATCCTTAATGTTTCTGGATATCTAAAGGAGATTGACTCTGCTGTCAGTTCTGGTTTGCAGCCTCTTATAGCACTTTAATTGAACTAAAATGAATAAATTCTGTTTTGCACAACACTGACCTTTAGCTCTTGCTTGGGTTGGATATTCTTGATAGTTGTGTAAAATATCTCTGAGCCGTACTGATAGGCCACCAAGTTTTGCTCCAGGTGATTCTGAGCAGGTCTCACAAACATCATCCAGTTGCAGCTGTCCTCATCAGAGAGGTCCAACCACATGTCATTAGACTTCTCTCCATCCTTGTCTGCATCTAGCAGACACACCTTAGTAAAAAAAAAAAAAAAAATACAGATCACCAATCCAGTTTAAATCCCTGCTCATATAAACATAAAAACTTTGTGGCGTCCTGTCTTTTCCCACAATTCTCACATAATTTTTTTCCTTCCATAGAACAGTGCAAGAAAGTGAATAAATATTATAAGTATCAGTGCTGTGCAGCGATTAGTACTTTCAAGTGAATGTAGTGGTCCTGCAGCTCGCTCTGTGAAACCAGTGGCCCCTCCACAGGACCAAACTGTGTGCGCTTTGGGATGCGTCTCTTAGAAAACACTCCGCCCAGGAAGCGATCAATGTACAGGACCAGAGGCAGACTGGCTCTTGCTTTGGACACCACCGGCCGGTTGGGGATGGGGTGGAGAGGACCGTGCTTCAAACAAACTGAGGGGTTTGCAATATTACACTCCTCGCACCCTGACAGCCACAGAAAGGAGCAAAATCACCACCAGAAAACTTTTAAGAAAACTCACTTTCACTAACATCTAAAAAGGCATTTTGAGAAACTATACGAGGAAGCATACCCATGACATCTGACTTTTATTGAAAACACTTTACTTACAGAGGCTGTGAGGGTTAAATGATTGAGGCTGATGTGGCTCCCAGTCGTCCATCTCAGAGTCTTCATCTTCATCTTCATCAGAATCCTCTGTAGAGTCTGTGGCCCCAAGAGGACTAGAAGGAGGGTCTGCAATGTCACCCATGGAGGTGAGAGAATTGGATACAGACAACTGCTCCTGTGGGAGGGAGGGGGGGGGATTTCAAACAATTTAACAACATTCTCGGATATTTTTACACAAGTTAAAATCGATTATAGGTCTTCCAAACACGTAAAAACTAATCACATAGTCATTTTAAAGTCAGGAAACATTTTTTTATATTCTTTTTGAGGGACTGATGCTTAAATGAAAATGTTAGCTAGTGAAATTTCTCAGGATGTTTTTATTTAAGACTGCATGCATCTGGTTACAGCAATAACTGCTAATGGAATTACAAAATAGTGTTTCTGCTTGAATTTGTCAATTAGAAAATTTAAGCTTCTCATTTCATGAAACAGTTTATGTTTGTGTTTCCCCACTTTGTACCAGAATGGGTGTTAAAAACAAAAGCAGACAAAGCCTGTTTACTTTTTTGAAAAGCTAAACAGCTCCACACAAACACTGCATCCTCACCTGGGAAACCGGCTCCAGGATAGCTTGTGGCGCATCTGCTACATTACTGAGAACATGCAGATTGGCTGCATTCATGTTCTGCCCGCCAGGCAGTAGAACTGTGACCTATAAATGACATCTCGTTGGTTAATGGTTATCTAAAAACAATGTGGTGCAAAGAGAGCGAGTAATATGACAATAGCGGGCAAACTCACCTGTTGAGTTGTACCATCCTGCTGAATGTAAGCCACTTGTGGCTGATCAGCAAATACAGCCTGAAAGAACAATGAGGTGAGTGTTTGTACTTTGCAGTGAATAACGCTGTCAGCACTTGGCCTAAGTGAACAGGCCGCCGTCCATCCACTGCCTGAAACCATCTGGTTTAGTTCCAAAGGTCCTCCTTTTAATCCAACCTTCTTTAACTTTAAACAGTTGGTTTGTGAGACTTCTGTCCTCACACCCAAAGCTGTTTGCCTGTGATATCCATCTTAGGAATATCTGTCCAAACTGACATCACAGAGCCCAGACACGAAAGAAATTACCTAAATCAGAGCAACTAGAGCGGTCTGAAGCCTGAACTTTTGGCCAACAGAGAATACTTGGACTTCAGCTGCATTACTTGAAACTTTGGACATATTGAATACGAGCACCGATCACTGTACCATCATATATGTGAAAGAAAATATAGAAAAGTAATAATTTGTTAATGATTATTTTTGCAAACTGTCTTATTAGTGACGACGAATGTCTCTCATACAAGCAGGAGCCTAGTTAACACATAACACGTTGTGTCCTGTTTGCATTAAACACCAAACACTGCCTGCCTATCGGGGCAAATCGTTCTACTTACACATGGCATGTACAAGCCTAAAATGTCAGATTAAAATATCTCTCCTCTGAATAAGATCCCATCTTACCTGAGAGCCATCTGCAGGGTGTATGTAGACCAGTGTGTGCTCCGCATGCTCTACCGAGGTATAGGAGTTTCCATCTGCTGTGTAAACCACCTGCTGCTGTCCTCTGTCTGCCTGATCTCCACTGTACACTATTTGGGCCACAGTGCCACCTTCAAAAGTCACCTGCAACATGTGTATACATAACACAAAAGCTTTGAACCATCTGTAGTGACGTTACATCCAATTTGTTGAGCAGGGAGGATTTATTTAGATGGGGTCACTCTTTTCCATAAAAGTGAATGGTGAATTGAAGATTTAGCAGCCATTAGTGTCGGCTGACAGAAAGTGGGTGTGCAAAAAAAGACCAATGCTTAACATGCTTAAATTATTATTACACATATTGCATCTTTTCAGTTTTTATGACTCTACTGTAGCTGTTCAGACAAATCAAACAAGGACCTGTGCTCCGTTGCTCGAGTCATTGTTAACAGTCTGACTCCACACTGCTGAGGGTTCCTGCTTGGTCTCCATGGCAGCAAGGTGCCAGGCCTTTCGCCACAATGATAACTTCCCTCTTTAGTCTGCAATTCACAGAGATAAGATTATTTTTGTTATTTTAATTTTATTAACAAAACACAACAATAAATAGAACAGCTAAAACAAAAGGGAAGATACTCATGTCATTGGTAGTTTGATGTATAAAATCATGGACTAGCATTCAGAAATAAAAAAAATTTTTCACAGAAATGTCAATATTGTTAAGTATATTTATGAATGGGTGTCTCTA
Source organism: Hemichromis elongatus (assembly GCA_015108515.1). Classification (NCBI taxonomy): domain Eukaryota; kingdom Metazoa; phylum Chordata; class Actinopteri; order Cichliformes; family Cichlidae; genus Hemichromis; species Hemichromis elongatus. The sequence goes on along the minus strand of VUQR01000677.1, from coordinate 53,305 downwards.
CTGTCACACCTTCATCCATGTCATGTTATACTCGTCTTTGTATTAGAAGCTGTGAATCTGCAACAATGGAGCACTGCAGCAGCCACTTCTGGGCTACATGGAACAAAATTCAAGCCCATATGCCATTTGAAGCAGGAATTTTGATTCTCCATACAGCGTTTCGCTCGGCTGACAGAGCATGCAAGCCAAAATAAAGGCAGCATGTTTCTTCGTGCACAGAACGGACACACAAGACTCAGCGGGGGTACGAGGGAAAAGGCGGTTTGCCGGCAAGGCCGCCCGGAAAACGGCGTCTAAATACAACCGAACACCGGCACAAAAACCACGGTGAAAAATCACGACTCTGTTAAGTCATTCAGAAATCTAGTTGGTATAATCAATATTAGATTCAATTCCCCCCTATTTTAACCCCGCAGGTTCTTAGTCCCAACCGGACCATACCACAAAAACCAGTGCTGCAGAAACCCGGGCATATACTGCACTGCTACATTAGCATTACGCTCATATAGTCCCAATGTAAGGCCGCACTTTGAGACAAACATAACTTGTCAAGCTGAATGACATGGGCCGCATTTTACATTTTTTAGGAACATTGGTTTTGAAGCGCTAAAGGCCCGAATTATTTGGGTAGACCCACCCGTCCCCCATTTCTAGTTGAGTCCAGCCCTTCAAGTCTACTGTGAACAAGGAAGAACAGGCTCCATTTTGGGTGGGACTAACAACAACAGCTACATCCGAAGAGACCTACAGAAAAAAATACATTTTTTTACCGATTTAGCTACGATTAAACAATCCGCACATTTAATGTACAGTAAAGGAGAGACTACGAAGCAGTCGAGCTACAGAACGGGTCCTTAATCAGTCCCGGGTTTTCTTTAATTTTCTGGAAAACGTACAAGTTGTTCTTACCTCAGAATGGTAGCTGCAGAGATGGCCGCATTGCATATATTAACATAATCTGCCTGGTAACTCGCATGCTCGGGGTTTCTGATTGGTAGTTAGTTGTTTAAGAGCAGGCGGGTGTGCTAGTTTAAAATATTTTCTGTGTTGGGGGACATATAAAATATTTTAAAATAGAAAATAGAAAGTAACTATCACTTCAATTTTAGCTGTAATGCAGAATTATTTCCGGTACTTCCGGTTGTTACTTTTTTGCCCTGAAAAAGTTCAAAGTCCACCTGTAAAAATGTATCTTTTTTATGTGCTAATTGTTGTTAGTGGTAGTAATTAGTTTCAGACATTTTTTTTTACTAATGTGTGCGTGTCTTTTGAACAGAATGACTGTTTTTCTTGCTTTGATGTTGCAGAATCAGAATACTTCATTAATCCCTAAGGAAATTATTTGGAAATTATTTGATTACAGTTGCTGCAAGACAATAAGAACATAAACAGATTGAACTAAGTTTATGAATACGATATAGTACAAAGTTTTTAAAAAAAAAAGAAATAAAAGAAATAGCTATATTAAATACAAATAGCTCAATTATAAATATCCAGAATATTACAGGGATAAATATGCATATTGCTCTCATAGATTTAATGTTAGTGCCCTTTGATGGCCACTAGGGGGAGCCGAACACTCCTGGTAGAGGTTTTCAATGTTTATCTCTCTGTTAAAGAAGAAATAAAATGATTTATTCCAGCATGATACTACTGGGTTTGCATTCCAGTAACATTTGTAACCTTCAAGAAATTAGGCCACAGTGGTTACTGTGCTTGATTGCTATAATCACTTCAACCAAGTGCAATATAAACTGCAATCACTGATTCTTGCTCTTCTGTCTATTCTCAATCACCCACCAAGGCAGAGGGAAAACAAGTATGTCAGACATTAAGCACTGATTTATTATTCATGTCCTGTTAACTTAGAGTGTTTGAACACAAAACCATCCATAATTGTAAAATGCAACAATTTAGGAAGGACTTGAGCGCCTCCTTCAGATAACAGCCTAGACTACGATTGAGCAAGTTTGTCAGGGAGGTTACCAAAATCCCAGTAGTGAAAACACCTCACTGCAGAAACATATTAAGACTTTGCCTTTTATAGTGGAACAGCTGCACAGAATTGACTGTAAAGGATATGTGAAACCATGCATTGAGTGTTTTGAAGAGCATTCAAATGACTTTTATTGAGGAAAACATCTCTTGCCCGTTCAAAACATTACAGCAACAGGGAGACTGGCTAGAACTGATCTGGAGCAAGAAACTTCAGGATGAGTTCCTCACTGTCCTCAAGTGGCTCAACTGAAGCTTAGACTTAAACACTGAATATCTGTGAAAAGACCCAATAATGCCTCCTAGTACGTTTAAGAGAATCTGCCAACAAGAATGAGACATCATCTAAACCAAGGGTATCAAACATAAGGCCAGGCAGCCAGAATGGAATCCATTCTGGCCCACTAGGTTGGCTTTGGGAAAGCAGGGCATAAATGTTTTACTTTTAACTGTATTTTTATAAGTTTTACAGCTTCGGGTTCTGATAAAGACTCTCCTCATTGCTATTCACACTATCCCAAAGTAAACAAGTAATACATAAACAGAGAAATCACAGAAAAATTCCTGGGTTTTTTTTCACATCTATTATTTTCTGCTGGTCTACTTTTTTTAACATGTAAAAAGGGGAATTTTCTCCAAATTAACATATATATATATAAAAAAAACCCTTTTTATTATTACAGGAAACTCTGGGCTACGTGGACTTGTTCTGTAATTTTCACATTGATTTCTTACAATTTAATCTCAAAGAGTTATGCAAAGAGATTTATTTCATTTACGACAGCATGTATTTATTTGTCGTATAGAAAAACTCATACACACTGTTGAAATTGCACTTTCAAAAAATATATATCTCAGGGATTAAATGTGTAGTTAAACTTTTAGTTAAATTTTCACTGGTCCAGCCCACTTAAGATTGAAGTGGACTGTATGTGACGCACAGTATGAAATGAGTTTGACGTCCATGATCTAAATCTTGCTTGTAGCGTCTACTCAGGAAGTTATAATGACTGCTAAATTGACAATTATTAATTAATTACAGTTAGCAATAAATTAAAGTGAACTTATTTTATACAGTCAAAGCAATTTTTTATTAAATAAATAATTTAAAAAAACAACAAAGTAAACATGTAATTTGCTGCATTCTAACTGGACTATATAAGCTGGTGCGCCGAAACAGGAAATTAATTCTCTAATTTTTTTCCAGATGTGTTTTTACTCAGGTATCTGGGGATCAAACTGACACATACCAAAATTAATCTAAACATATGCAAAATAGAATTGCTCTGACACGTCTAACAACTGCTGTTATTAAAAAATAATAACCAGTCTGTGCACGCCGCCTGGAGCAAAAATCAAATTTACATGAGACTTTTTTTTCAATAAGCCATCAGAGAGAAATAGAACTGACATGCCGGTAAAACAAAGTCAAGTCACAAAACACCCAAGCTAAATGTGTGTGTGACTGTGTGTTTACAATTACCTTATTTAAACACAGAAAATTAAATTTTCTTTTGTGATGCTATGTTCAAAACTGAGAAATGCTGCTCACATCATTTGCAGTTTTGTAAAGGAGTCAAAGTCTATTTACAATGTTTGCATTTGTATACTATAAACAAGACAAGTCAGAGACAGAGATGCACAAATAATCCTGAAAGCTTCTTCAGAGCTTTCAGGTGGAACGTCTCCATAGACCTGATATTCAGACCTCCACATGTACAAGACTGCTTATTTGTTTGCCATTTGATAATGATGTACTCCTACTGCTCTCTTTCAGCTTCAGTCAGTTTTTACAACAGTACAGCATAACCTGTGTTATTTCAAACTTGTTTTCAAAGCTAACTAAACTAATGTTCTTACATTAGAAATCTAAATAGAAAACTCAACATTTCGTGTATTACTACAGTACAAGGTTCTGAGTTAGTATCTACTATAATCTAAAAAAAAAAAATGTTTCAAAACCAACTGTACTTCACATATGTGGAGCAGTTATAGTAATGCAAACATGAAGATTCAGAGGGGTTAAAATGATGCTTGGGGATTCTGCTCAACCTTTAAAGATGAATAAAGTACAAGCCAAATGGTTGTGACCAGTAATGCTCCTATCTTTCATTTTGTGTTCATAAATTTGATGTATACATTTATTATTATAAAAATGCAGCGCTATTGAATTAAGTGACACATAAAAAAGAAATTCGCCCATATTCCTCTAGTTTCCGGAAACGTTGGCACAAAAGCTCATGTCTGAAAATAAGTTCGGCTTTAAGTGAAGAAGTCTTAGTCCACAGCTTACTACAGATAAATATAGTGAGGTATTTCATTTAGTAAATGGCATTAATCCTCCAATAAGTGTCCTAATATTTTGCGTCAGTTGTTAATTCTAATGTACTTTATATTTTGTGTGGATGGTGATTGCGCGCTAGCCGCCTGATGGCGCAGTGCGCACTGCTCTGGATCATAGGAATAAGGGGAGGGAGGAGGCAGCAGAGGCAGAGCAGCCGCGCCACAGACACACAATCCACATTTCCAGAGGAGAGCGACACTCAGCCCCCCCTCCAACGTTTTCTGTCGAGCTCGGGTAACAAAACAAGCGGAGCAGGACTCGTCTCGCTCGTCGGGGTCTGATCATCAGATTGTTCCCTGGACTTGATTTGGTCTTTATTCTCTCGGAGGTCACCTTACAGAAATAGCTCACAGGATAGAAGTTATTTACAGTAGCATTACCCGAGATCCTGGAAGATGGGTTCGGTCCCAGCGATATCTGTCCTTATTTTGGGCATTGTGGTTCCAACGTTGGCCGGCTACATTGAGGTATGTGTCAAGAAATGTTTCCTGATTTACTGTGTAGGCCTACCAGGTTAGTCTAAGATCCAAAGACCAATGTGGTAGCCTCAAGCAAAAGCTGATTATTCTGTCCTGTCCTCACATGAGGTACTTACGGCTAAGCTTTGCCGATCTCCTAATGAATACACGATTTTACCTTGGCTGATGTGAAATATACTGATAAGACTTTTTCTCTTCCACACTCAGATTCCCACAGGTAGAGGGATGAATAGAGCAGTGAGGAAAGGGTTTATGAAATTTACGTTACCTGCTTTTTATATAGTTTCAAATGCTTCGCCTTGTGTTCATACATATTAAAACTACTTAAATATTAGTCAGTTTGCTTGCAGATCATCCTTCACTTCATCCTGATGCACTCATTGCAGTTTATTGGCGAGTTGATCAGCGTGGGGCTCAACTGTGCTATAACGAGAATTATAGCAGGATTTGGTGCAGAGATCAAACGGAAGACAATTGGTGCTTAGTCAGGCCTTTAGGGACACATAGAACCTCTGCACTGGATCACACACAGGCATGCAGCCTGCTGTACGTCATGTATGTATAAGCCATATTACAGAAGAGGGGAGCCTTTTGCCTATGCAGTGTATTTTAATTGTAGCTTTTTCTGTGTCAACAGGGTGTCCACCTTTTACAGCAGACTTTAGTTCCTGCTCTGTAGAGTTTTAATAAAGTGGCTAATATATTTAGAAACACTGAATTGCCTCTCAGTAGTTGATATGTTTGACCCAAATCATCCAATTGTTGGTCTCCTTGTACAAGCACTCACGCTCTCACACTTGCACACTTACCTACGTGATGTCCTATTTTCCTGCTGGCTCACCAGGAACTGTGATGCCTGCAGTGTCAGACATGTGTGTGTCAGTGGATAACAATGCACCCATTTTCACAGCAAACACACCCACCACCCTCCTCCCCCTCAGAGGGTAAACACAAGTATTGCTGCTTACCGTTGAAGCAACCATGACAAAACATTTTAACGAGATATCTTCTCCTGGCACTTGTATTTGGCAGGAAATGTTTCTTTCTCCTGTATTTGTGAAAACCAGAGGAAAAAAAAAAAAAAAAAACCCCGGCCATTTTGAGGCAGTATTGGCTGGCATTGTGTGTGGGGAAATAATGGTTATTATGTCCCCAACAAAATCTATGCTGCTGCACTCTCTACAAAGACCTCTCCCCTCTGCAATGATTGCCTCCTCAGTCAGCCTTACTAACCACACGGACGTGCTGATCGATACAGGACAGACTCTCCTGAGATGATTAATGGATGAAATCAATGAATTTCCTGATCAGTCACCCAGATTAAATTCAGAAATTTATGGAAGCTGCTCTGCATCTTGATTGTAATGCACATGCTGAGGATTCCTGTGGTTTAATCAATGGGTGTCCTAGAGGACGGGCCTTTTTTTCTTTGTTGGGTTATTGCAGTAAAACACTACATGGATATGGATATGGATATTCACATTTGTTTTTTCACCTGCCTTCTTTGCAAATACACTTTCTTCACAAAAAAGATTTGATATTAAACCCAACTATACTGCTGTTAAAGTTAAAACGGAAATAAAAATGCCTTAGAGCTAAAGAAATAAGATGACAGACCCTAAGGGATAAATATTTTACTATATATTTATACTATTTGTGATCTGACTGTTCAGGATCAACATCAGCTCACAGCTTAATTATTCAGGTAAAATAAATAGTCACAAAGGTTTGCCTTTTTTTTTTTTTTTAATAGTTTAACACTGAGCTGTTTCTAAACGGACACAATAACGAAGTCAAGCTGTTTTGCCCTTTGATATAAATATCAGTTGCTTGAACCAAGCCGTCATCTTCCTCCTTTTCACTGCTGCTGTTGTTTGCTAGTGGAGTTGCTGGTGTGTGGAGACTGGGCAATGCTAATGAGGTTGTGGACGCACAGCTGAAGTAGCTGAAGCCACCGAGAGCTTCTTCACTCATTGTTGCTTAGACGTGATTATTTCCCCTCTCATCCAGTACTCACCCTCCATTGTTCCTCATTTCTTTTCAGTTGTGATTGTTGAGCTTCTAGGAATCACACTCACTGTTTGTCAGACACGGTTTTCCCCTTTTACCCAGTACTCACCTTCCATTGTTCCTCATTTCTTTTAAGTTGTGATTGGCAAACTGCTCTTTCATTTTGTAATTCCGCCTTTTTCGTGTTTCGGGAGTAGACTGCTGACTTCAGCTGTGTAAACAGTTTAGTTTTGTCGAATACCTGCGAGAGTGTCAGATTGTGAGCTTTTGTTTCTTCAGCTGTAGGTTTGTCTTCTCGTCTGGTCATCTCTGTATTGCAGAGTTTACTGCAGTGAGGGTCCAAACCCCCCCCCCCAGTTTCATTTCAGATCCAAAAAACAAGAATCAGGGTTTTTATTTTAATTTCACCCACTTGTGGAAAAGCAGCTGAGCAGCTGCATGTTTTCTGGAGATAATTTGGAAATGAGCAGCAGGTTTACGCAGAGAATTGCATCACACGCACAGGCATTCACCAATATGGCTCCCACTGGATTAACAGAATACAGAATATCTGGAACAGCTATTACATTCAGTACATTTTATTCTCCGCTTCCTTAAGCAAACGGTGATTATCACAACACACACAGTGTAAAATGAAGTGTTATGCAACACCACATCACAATTTTTGTGCCTGTCATTAAAAAAAATGTTAGTGTTTTCCTTCCAGCTGGCCTGTAGCATCAGATATATCACCATGTTTCTAAGCTCAAGGCAAGACAGAGCTTGTATGGAAGAGACAGCAGTGCTAACTCATGCTAGTAGACAAAAGTCTGTTTGCAAACATGCATTAGTCAGAATAGCCTTAGAGGAATGGGCAAGCAAAGGTAACCGAGAGAAGATTTATTTTTTTCCAGTATATCCCCTCTGCATTAAAAACAAAAAACAAAAATCTGGGGTGCTGAGGTTGTTACTCTTTGGTTGCAGTCCTCTTTCAGCCATTTTTTTCTTATCAGCCAAAGGCTGTGTGCGTGCTTATAGGCAAGCTGATATTAAAGTGTGCTTTCAAGTGTATTTGCTCTGGATATGGGCTGATAGTGAACAATTGCATGTGAATGACTGCCCCCACTTGGTTGTGATTGTTGGGGCGGGAGCTATGGAGCTCTCAGTTAGCAGGCTTGAATGATTTCCTATGAAGGCCTTTTGTGTGTCCTTGAATAGCCTGAGACAACCCAGGGTGTCCTTACCATACAGACGGGATCTCGATGCCCAGCAGAAATAAGGACAAAGACTGCTGGCAATGTTTTATCTGGGGGCATTTGCATTTGATAATGATCTGTCAATATAACATAGTGGGTGGTGGAGCACAGTTAAAGCCTACCATAGGCTGTTGCTTTTCTTTCCTCTGTAAGCTGTAAAGATTGCCTTTTTGATCTGCACGTTCATCCATGTCAGTCAAGGTGGAGGCCAGGCATGTGCTCCATCAGCAGAGCATCAGCCTCACCCGCCCTTGAATTTGTAGATTAGCACCTAAAACCTTGCTTTCAATTGTTGGGACAGCCCCGTATCCCAAGAATCCTCTTAGTGACAAGAAACACTGGGTGCTTATAGATCTGCAAAGGGAACGGTACTAATCCCAGAAACCCTGGCCCAACACACACTCAGTGATTTCACTCGCCCACTCAGTCAGACCCTCATTTCCACACCCCGCAGTGGCAAACTGACTTCAAAGTGGCACAGAAAACAGTGAGTCACCTGTGTGTAATATCAGTGGTGTTCGCTCAACACTGAAGTCTGATCTGTGCTCTATGACTAACAGTAGGAAGGTATGTCTGATTGAATCTAAGCCCTTAATCTCTGTCCTTTCATTTCCTCAAAGATACCTTCCTGCCACTCGGCTCATCTAGACTTTTCTGTCTCCGTCTGTCTCTCTGTCTTCTCTTTCACTGCCTGATTCTTGGCTGATTCTTCCTCCAAGCTTGTGCATGTCTCCTGGAGCGATTCCATCGACAGACACACTCGCGGCTCATCCCGAGGATTTAAATAGAGAGGCCTCATCAGGCGAGCCTTGTTCTCACGATGCCAGGCTTTGTCTCCGAGGCTCTGCGTGCGCCCTAATTATCCAAAGTGAGCAGAGTTGTCTTTTTCTTTTTTTTCTTCTTCTTTTTTGCAACTGGAAATGTGTCTGTGTGTGGGCGTGTGTTTGTGCGCCCGAGTCCTCTTGAAGCTCTGCTCATCACATATTTAGTCAGTTTTTCTCAGTGAGAGATCCTGGGCGATGGGGACTTGGCTCGGAGTCAGTGGGTTCAAATCAAGACACCCATGGCTGCACATCACTTAAGTTGCATCAGGCCCTCTGCCATATGTAGGACAATCTGCACAGCCATAACAATCTACTCCATGTATATGCAGCCAAGGTGAATGGCACTACACCTGTGTCTGTGTACTCTCAACAATAGCCTGGCTCAGCACAGATGCCAGGATGTCAGTTTGTATGGCACAGTGCTCAGGAATGCATAGCCTCAAGTCCAAAGGCCTCACTTTATTGTGCTGTGAGCAGCTCTGCTCCTGTGATAGCACTGAAAGTAACTATACACCGTGGCAAGTTCGGCAGACAAACACATCCCTTTTAATCCGTTTTAAAGGAGCCCTGCCATTTCAGACTTTATTTTTTAATGTAGTTTCTGTTTGACAAAGAGAAGTCAGTCGGTGTGGGCTGGATAAACCCTGTCAACCCCCTACTCGGTTTGAACGTGGGTTTGTGTGTGTTTGCGTGTCCCCACAGCTCAGTGAGTCACTCTTGCTGCTTGAAAATTTCTTCCCATGAATAAAATATCTGGTGTGCTATCTATGAGTTACAGTGCACTCGCGTCTCTGCTTATGGCCCCACCTGTCTCACCCTTAGTCCCTGCTTGTCCGTATGAGAGGAGGACTTTGTCTACTGTCCCCTCCCCTCGCTCGTGGTCTTATTCAGGTGTGCAGATCAGTGAGTCATGTGCAGGCTCGGGCGAGGCCTCTGCACTGATTTGTCTGTGTTTTTTTGTTTTTTTTCTCTTTTCTTTTCTTTTCTTCTCTTTTTTTTTTTTACTTGCACACAGTGGGATAAAATGGAGGCAGGCAGCAAAGAATCAAAGAGCCAGTTTAACTGTGTGCCAGGCATTGTTTCCTGCTGTTTGCATGTTCATTTGCATCACAACATGTAAAAGCATAAATTACTCAAGGGGTGTTTTTTCCCCCCCCTCTCAATCTGTTTGAACCCATCTTCAACTGAATTTTGTCTCTCTCGACAAACAAGAGCATTGAAATCAGACCTAGTTTTCCAAACCTCAATCATAACTGATGTCTTTTCTTGGATGTTGTTTTTTGTTTCTTTATTTGTGTGTGTGAGAGAGAGCTAGCTTGTGCGCGGGTCTCTGTCGTTTTTTTTGTGTATGGCTATATTTGTGTCTCTGTCATTATTCTCCACTGTGTGTGCTTGCAGCATGCTGGGAGGTCATATCTTTTGATGTGTTGTGTCTTGGTGTCGCCTTGAACGTGCTTTAGGGCGCGGTGATGATGTTTACAGCCACAGTGCCTACTCTGTTGTTGTTTTGGGATGGCTCGGGTCCCGTTTGATTAGATTTTTCTCTTAACTTAAACTGCATGCGCAGATATAAACACAGAGTGCCTTGTTTTGATTGGTTAATGGGGGGGGAAGGTTGTACTCTTGTCTTGATAAGCGGGCTGAATGACTGGCAAGCTATTTTGCTGCCATAGTGCTCTGTTTTGCTGAGCAGCGCTGCACAAATGCTCCACCCGCTGCCAGGGAAAACAGAGCATGCTACTTCCAGCTCCTTCCCTGTCCGTCTTCCTGCTTACTGAGCTTCCTACATATCCCACTTTGCTTCTGTGCCTGTAGTAGAAAGGCAATCATCCAAATTGAAAGCAAGGACAGCACAGACTTCATCGTTTTTCTTTCTTTTTTTAAAAATTTGTCCTCTCCTCCTCCTGTGAGTGTGTAACGAGATGAAAATGTCAGAACAGTAAGAGATAGAAGCATTGCAGTGTAACTATATACCCCCAGAGAGAGGCCTGCTGCTGGTGCTACTGCTTCTGCTGCCGCCGTCGCCATCGCTGGTACTCGGGCTTTGTGGCGGCCCTGTTAGCAACCAGTCTGATACAGCACTTTCTCAAGGAGAGCGTGGCCAAGGACAAACGGCAGCCCTGTAAGATGCTCCCCTGGGGACTAAAACATACCCAGGGAAGATTGTACCCATAAAAGAGGGACGGTGAAGAAGGAAAACCTGCCGTTGAAGCATGAGATATATTTGTTTTCCTTTGATCGAATACAGGCAAACATTTTTCCTTTGCTTTTTGCGCCCCCATAATTGTCTGTTCTGCTTCTATGTTCATGCAACTGCAATTAATTCAGTAGTAGTTGTTCATGCACGGTGAAGAGCCAAAGCCTGACGATCCCCTCCCGGCCCTCACAATGGGAATAAATGATAGATGTTTGTGTGTTGTGTAGATTGAGGAGAGGTTAAAACATTAGAGCTGATTTGAGTTAGTTTGCGTAGAATAATGGGTTATGGGAATATAGCGTCGTCTAGAAATATTTTCAGGAGTATATGTTTATTTTACACGGACAGGTAGCCAAAAGGATAGACTTGTAAATGTGCATTATTTTTCAGTGTTTTTCAATTTTCTTTTTGAGAGAATTGAGAACTCGTCTTAAAAAAATCACGTTTCTTTCACAAGGCCCTAATGAGATGCCTGTTCTGTCAAGCAGTATTCTAGTTTATTTATAATTGAACACAGAAAAGCAGCAGATCCTCATGTTGGTGAAGCTGGCCTTTTTTTTAAACTAAAATTTGCAGTTCATATTCAGTTGGTAAGCTACTCAATTAATCAGCAAATTGTTCCTGCACTGAAAAGTCCCCCGAGCCTATTCATTGCTGCTCACAGTGTGTGTTACTGGGTGTTGCTGCATGCTCTGGGCCGGATTTTTAGGAAATATATTTAGCATTCGGTACCTGACTTTCATCCAGCCAGATCTGATATTAGCCAAGCTTTGACCCTCGTATTATCCTGGTAGTATTTGTCTTTTTTCTCCAACCAATGACCAGTATGGGTTTCCATTATCTGTTACAAGAGTTATTATCAGCCCACTGCAAATGACTCTAGAAGTAACAATGATTGTACACCAAGCTGTGAATTTAGAAGTGCTGTCAGATCACATGTTGGAGGACTTTTGTTTGACTTTATGTGTAAATTAATTTTTTTTGTTAGAGCCATTTCAATTTTACGCATTTCTGGCCTGAAATTGTACTTTTTTTCTTTTTAATTACAAAACTGCAGTTAATGAATGCTTCTGCTGCACACCTCTATCAGCCATTTTGATCTGAGATAAATCCCAATCAAGCACTCTAGAGAATTCCATTAGTTTGATGAGATATGAATATGGCTCCGAGCAGAAATCTGAAATAGTCTGCTGTTTTCAGACAAACCCATTAAAAGTCATTTGATCTTCTGCGGCTAATTATAGAGCCTTGTGAGCTGCTAGCTGCCTTCAGCACATTCCACCTCCTCCATTCCCCACCTTCCCTCCAACCACTCCCCTCAGTGTTCATCACATCCCATCCTTATGTTTCATATTTAGCATCAGTGCGCTATTATTGAGGTGCTTGGAGCTGACAGGCAGGCTCTGCGGCCCAGTCATGTGAGGGCAAAGGGATTTGTCAGCCTCATACTCGCTGTCATTGTGCTGATTTAGATTTGGGATCTCACCCAGACAAGTAGCAGGATACCGCAGCAGGGCTTGACGGGCCGTACACTGCAGGGAAAGGAACAGGAGGTGGCAAAGCAAGGTCAGACAATTGACAAAAAGCAAGTAGTAGACAGGCTTAGAGATGGATGCTCCTGCTGTGAAGTATGTGCCTTCTCTGTAGGGACATGACTGATTAGCTTTTGGCCTCAGCACGTCTCACTAGAGTTATAATCTTCACTAGTCTGATTGAAATCCCTTTGTCCCTCCCCCTGCTGTGAGGCCGAAGGAGGGCAGGGCAGAGCTTAATGACAGATAAGCATATCTATATTACATCCATCATGTTCCCCTGGTAAAGATGGCCTCCCTTGCATTGCCTGGAGCTGCGCAGGCTAATACAGACATGTGGGCTGTGTCTCTGCTCCACTGCTCAGGATCTGCAGGGGAGTAAGAGAGGCTGGGAGCTCTGCAATCAGAGCACAGATTCATTTAAAGTCAGCTTGGATGGTCATGGGACAGCGACACTGCATGCAGCAGCCAAAGTCAAACTCAGTTGCCATCCATAGCATGCCTCCAAGTAGCAATCAGAGTTACAGAGAAAAAGAATACGACTTCAGTAAGTGATGAAAAATGAATTTAATATAAAATGTAGGACTTTTAATATTTTCTTTCTCTTGAAAATCCATTTTAACGTGAAATCCTCGGGGCTTATGCTACATGTAAATTTGTAATATGAGAATGATGAAGGCTGTCTCACAGTTCATTGATGATAATGTTCCTGTGAGTAAGATTCAGACTGCTGGTCTGTCAGTGCTCCACATTTGGGAAAATCAGCTTTGATACTTTGTATGATAAAATGACTTAATTTGAAAAGTTGTATTTTGTTCTGTAACTTTTGTAACAAAGTGATAGAGAGGAGTCCAATTAACTCAGATCTGAATGTGATTCAGATTGAAATGTAACTTTTTTTTTAATGAGGAAAAAACTGAGATAAAAGTGTACAGTGATTTGCATGTCAACGGGAGTGCTGAAAGTCACAAACATTAAGCTAGTCAGTCTTCAAATTCCTTCTGGATGTCTTTAGGAAAAGTGCTGGAATTTTGTTGTTTGTCAATTGGTTGTAAAACCTCTTGGGCTGTTTCCTTGCTGTTGACCAGCAACACAACCGTCTTTCAGCACCAGTGCGCTTGACTAATCGGTGACATTTACCACAGCTGACCTCTCCCTGAACTTTTCTGATCCTTTAGAAAGCATGGATGTTTTGGGTGGTTAATCATTTAGACTTTATTTTTAACCAGGTTTGTCAGCTGGAAAGGTCTCATCTCCTGTGGGGAAGTTCCTGTTGTCAAAATGCTACCATTTGCTATGTACTGGATGTCTGAGTAACATGGGGCAGGCTACTTGACGTTTGCATTTTTAATTTGTTTTCTTAATACTGCACTATGCTAAAACTGGTTGTGGCATCAGAGTGAAATCCCTGGTATCACTGGACAGGTCAACAACTTTCTCCTCCCACACTGTGAATCTGTAAGCTGCTATCATTTCCTGTTGTCACACATTTTGGAAACATTGCTACATGTCCTTGATCTCTTCTTTCTCCAGCAGTTTTCTGGCTGCACTCCTGCCCCAGGATGGCCTCACTGCAACTCATGGCTGCCTTGTAGCGCCCGAATTTGATATTTCCATGTTGCCCTTGAAGCTGCTTGCTGTCAAGGTCGGCTCATGCTGAGCACCATTCCCCCCCCGTCAGCCCTCTGATTTAGACATGTTCTTCCTCTGCTCTCTTCTTGCTGCTGACTCTACTGCACCACACATTTTGGTCAAATTGGCTATTTTATGTCTTACTTTGTTCAGTAGAATAGTCTGTCCTTGTGCTTCCTTCATCCGGCTCTCCTCTCAATATACTGCTCGTCAATTGCACCTCTCACCTCATAGCTGCTTTTTCCTCCTCGCTTCCCCAATTTCTCTTCTGCTTGCTCAACAATTACATGCTCATTAATTGAGGGACTTCAGGCAGCTGAGAGAGACATCAGTGACAGGGCTGGAGGCCTTGCTGAGGTGCCCTGTTACTCGTTCCTTTATTGACAAGTCTCCCTGCCTGTCTGCCAGCCTGCCTGGTTCTGAGGAGCAGCGGTGTGGTGCTGCATGCTGATGAGCATGGAGTCATCCAGCAGAAAAATGAGAAGGCAAGAGTGGGAGTGACTAAAGGAAGAAAGGATGCAAGGAAGGGAAGAAAGATGCAGCTGTGTTTTCACTCAACTTGGAGGACATGAAAAGGAGAGAAGCTAAAGAAAGTGAAGGAGCACAGGTCATTTTTCCAAAATCCCCCATCCTCAGCATGAGAGATTAGGTGACTGTGCTCTGGCAGATGAGAAAGAGGCACACTCCTGTGTCTAATCCTCCCCTTTTAAACTGCTGAGAGTGCAGTACAAAGTAGGGGAAGAGTCTGCATCCACATAAAGTGGCCTGTGGAAAACACAGGCAGAGAGTTCAAAACAGTTGCCTAAGCTCCAAATCTCCCGTGAAGTCCCTTCTGGAGTCCTCCCCACCACCTACTTTTCTGTGCCTGGTTATCACTTTTTACTGAGCTATCTCTTCATAACATGACTTCAAATGCCTCACAAAAAGCCTGCATTAACTCATTAACTTGTCCGCCTGGGTGCCACTAGGCTGACCGCACACATAACACTCGCAAACACACAGCCCATCCATGTTTACTAAACTCAGCACCACCCAGCACACAGGGCTTTTAATAAATGTGCAACCGATGGCCAGTTTAACCATGTTAATGTGTATGGTACACTAGACAGCATGTTGGGTATTTAGGCTCCACTGGTTTGCTAGAAAGAGCTGGGAGAAGAATATACAACAGGGGGGAAAATTTTGAAGGGAAGGGAAAACATGAGATAATAGTAAATTTTGCAGTAAGTAACAAGAAGGAAGCAATTGTGAGGAAAGAGTTAGGGTAACATATTTTTTTTTATAAATTGTATTATTAATGTTGGTATTATAACAACAGAGGAGCCTCCTGTCAAGTCAAGTATAAGTGCATTCTTTTGACTTAGTGGTGAGGTTAGATGTAATGTCTATTTTAGTCATAAACATCTGGCATAGTGATGTCAAGAATGTAATCCGCTCCAGGACACGTGGATCGTAAGCTGGGATAGAGAGGGCTGAGAGGGTCGCCAGCTCACATGGCTCAAAGAGGGAGCGAGACATACGGAGAGAGCGGGAGAAACAGGCCAAGAGGTAAATGTATAGAGATGGCTGAGGGAAGAGGAGATGGGCTAGAAAAAGTTGTCCACGGTGCTCGAAGTGAATAGAGATGAAAGGAGGGAGATGAAGGATTGAAGGGATTGCTCATGCTGAGAGCTTTTAGCGAGCAGAAGAGAAGAATGGGTGATTGCAGTGACAGGAGCTCTGCGGAAGAGACACGCATGCTCAGCATACCGTGCTGCTGTGAAGATGCTGCAATAAATTCACCTGAAAATGGACCTCGGTCATCACAGTCCTTGAGTCATTAGCGCAAAAATGAAAAGCAATTATCTTCTTCCTGGAAGAAATGGTTTAAACTCCGGTACATTACTTATGCAATCATGCACCTGTTTAGCTTGCAGCTAAGCAACAAGCTGTGGGTAAAGCCCTCGGTGTAATTATCACTTGATCGTTGCAGCACCAGACTTATTTCCAGTAATTTCTCTAACTTATTTTAATCCATATGCCAACCTTCTGTGCACAGAACATCAAGGATCTTAGACTCAGATTTTTCAGCATGTTTTGTTGTTTGTCACAAAATGATAAATTCTTAAATTCAATTACCCATTAAAAAAACTCTAAGGAAGAATTACTGCTCTTAAGTAGCAATCACCAATTTATACAGTCTTGCGCTCTTTTTATTTCCCATTTTAAAGCTATTGTGACAGCTCATTGCTGTGCTTTACGAGCCAGCCCAGGAGAGACACTGATCAATTTTTCATGATGGATAATTGTTGAGATGGTTTTGCGATAGATGGCGGAGTCTGTGTTTTATTCTCTAATGGTAACATTCTTCAGCCCTGCCTCTGGCCTTCAGCACCTCTTTGTTGCTGTATTCTTTCTCGGCTTCTCTTGACAGTGATTGGACTAACAGGGAAGCTGTAGTCAGCCCCTTGCAATCACTTGATGTGTTTCTTCCCAAATCTGGCAGCATACACTGCAAATTCTACTCCCCGAGCAGAATCAAAAGAAATTTGCTTCCTTCCGCCCTCTTCTGCTCCATTCGCTGCGCTCTCTGCCTCCCGCTCATCAACCAGAGAAAAACCAATCTGCTCTGTATGTAGCTAATCTAACCAGGTAGGAGGGAAGACCAAATGCAATATTATGATGGCTGTGGATGGTCCTCGGGCAATGTTTGATAGGGTTAGAGAGGTGAACGGGTTGGAGAAATATTCCAGGGAGATGAAGGCCGTCTGAAATCTATGTCAAGAGGGGCTGTGGTGGAAATGGCTCTTCATTTCCCTCCTGCTCTGCTCTGCCCCACTCGCCTCTCTTCACCAGCAGCTCTTGCCCTCAGAATGAAAGAATAATAAAACACAGGATGCAGCAGGCGTCCTCATGTCAGCCATCAGTAACTGAACAAACGGGCATTTGAACAGCAGCTCGGTGTGTCTGACGCGCCACAGATAACAGCTGAAAGAAGGATGGTGTGACCACACAGCGCTGACAGCATTCATGGGAGAAAATGTATTCCAGGGGAAGCCTGCGTGGAGATTTAAATGGAGAGGAGGGAAAACCTTTGTCCTGTGATGTCAGAGAGTGGACACGTTAATTGTATCGGTGGACTTTCTTTTGTCACATGGTTGCACTTTGGTTAACCTATTGGACTCAGCTTATGGATATATGATGTACACTTTGCATGGAATTATGGGTTTGTCTCTGATACACTTGGAACCACGTAACTATACCGTGTAAAGGCAAATTCTCCCTTTGTATTAGTTTAGTGGGCAAGAAATCTCAACTCGTGTGTGGTTTAGAGACTCAGACTCAACATTTCTATGAATGTATTGATCATGTTCATGTGTACAGTAAAGACACAGGTTGATATACTGCTACACAATGCAGCCCTGTTATTGATTTCAGTTTGTCAGCACATTGGGGGGTACCAACACTGTGGGCGTTGGCAATAAAAATAAAATAAAAAACACAAAAACTCATTCTGCATTCAGTATGCCTTCCACCACTGATTCACAAATGAATGCAGCGATAGGATAAAATAATCACAGCTGTGAGAACTTATAAAAACCCTGGGCGGTATTTTCTAATCTCAGAGGCATTCAGAGTCTTAGATCTGTGTCTTTAGCCATTTTCCCACATGAACACAGACAATATCAGGGGACTCGTGTCAGCGCTTTGTCTGAAGTTGTCCTTTCTCACCTGTAGCACACAGCCCAAGATAGGTCACTTCAAATAGATTTTTTACTACTGGAATTACTTTGATTTAGTTGAGAGGGCTCCGAGGATAGAGCGTGCAGGAGGCAACTCGCGTCATGTCTTCTTGAACCATATGATTAGTTTCAGGGAGCTGGTAGGATAACACTACAGAGTTTGACACTGCTTATTTTTTCATCCACCCACTTCCCCTTATCCAGTTAAGAGTTACGGGGGGGGTGGAGCTTACCTAAGCTGCAGTAGACCTGAGGAAAATGGACACAGACATGGGGAAAACATGCAAACTCTACAGAGAAAGGCCCAAACCAGTTGGTATCATTTACATCATCCAAACAGGATGATGTAAATATCACACAGCTCTTACACTACCTACAATGAAATCAGGTTACTCACTATATAAACCCGCATTAGCTGCTTGTCCTGTAAACGTGCCATTGCGCACCGGAATCACATTGAAAACCTCATTTGAAATGTAAATGTCACAGAAGCAGGTTTTTGCCTGTCTTAATCAGCTTTCTGGTAGAGTTCTTTATCAAGCAAATGAAGCACACTACCTTTAAATCTATTTCACCTCCATAATCCCACTCTGAGCTCGCAGTGTTAAAACTTCCTCGAATGAAATGCAGTTCTAATGAGGATCGTTCCTCTTGAGAAAACAACAGACTCTCATCAAGTTTGTGAGTGTTTATTTTTTTTTCTCTGAATGAGCTCCATTGGTCAGGGCAAGCCTGCAAGACAAGACCCCACCAACTGGAGCTGCTTATAAATAGCCCAGACGCACCTTCTCCCCAGTGAAAAGACTGGAAGGAAAAAAGTACTTTGCTCTAATTAACAGTGTTTTTTTTCTCTTTCCTCTTGGCCTAGTATCTCTCCACTTCCCTACATTTACATTTACATGGCAGGCTTTTAGTCGGCTCTTGTGTCCACAACCTCTTAAAATAAGACGTAGCATAATTAAAAGGTAATGATAACAAGGAGCCTACAGTTAGGAGTGCAGAGATGAGAGTGACAGCACCCAGGCAATATTCTTGTGATAATACAGTGACCCTTAAGAGAGCAGAGGAAAGGAAGACAAACATGAGTGAAGTAGATGTCAGTCTTCTTTTTTTTATTATTTATTTTTTTTGTTAGAGCAGGTTATAGCAAGCAAAGGAGGGGAAAAAAGAGAGATATCATTCGTATGATTGAGCAGTGAGAGGCTGCCATGAAGTTCATCTTGAAGAATGCATGTTAAGGCTTTGACTGAAAATGTGAAGTGACTATGAAGGCCCCCTAACAGGTTTCCAAATGCTTGACAGTGCTACATTTGGAAATGATTGAGTGACTGTATATATAAGGAAGCTGCAAAAATGGTCAGAGTACCAGATAAATCTTAAAATTGGCTGCTAAGCATACAGAGTGTGGGTGAAGCAATGTGGTGAGGCTTTTATGAAAGTCGGTCCACCTGGGATCTCTTTAACTTTGTGAAAAGTTTAAAGCCGACTGCATTCAGACACAATGTGAATTTGAATTTGCTCTCACTTTGATGGCTGAAGCGATTTTGCAGTCATCGGCTTTTCACCACAAAAAGCCAACAGACAAATGCTCTGACTTGCAGGCCCTCCATGTTCACACATTTGCATCCAGACTAAATCAGTTTCAGTCCTGTCGGGGAATCGTACATCAGCATGGGAAGATTTAAAAACATTCTCAACTGGAGTGAACATCTGGCAAAAGTCAGATCTTTATTTGAATCCAAATATGTTTTTCCAGTTAAATCACTGCGTTTGTGGGCAGCTTGGAGGTTTGACAGGCAGTGACGTTGATGTTTTTGGTAAAGATGATGAGCCAGTTATTCTTCCTTATTGATATTTCTAACAGCCATTTAATTTAAAAACACACTCCACCCCCTCCCCACGATCCTGAATTGGATAAGCAAAAGGTGGTTGGGCAGGTGGATGGATGTTTGTTAATATATGTGAATATAGGCAAACTTAGCCCTGACTGTTTTGCAACCTTACGTCCCTGTAAATTTGGATAAACACTGACTTTCCCACTGATGCTGCTATCTTACCTAGAAATTTATTTTTATATGGTAAAAAACAGTTCAGTATATTCAGCACCTGGCAAACATTTCTATACATCATGCTGTATCGCTTCATCTTGAACTACTTGAATTATCAAATCCATTTTAATTTTAACCCACTGGTGCTCTAAATGGACTTGCCTCACAATTTGACTTACAGTATCTCAACATCATGACCTCTCACGCTATAACTATAATAAAAACTCAGTGAAAACACTAGAGAAGATAAATTCTTACCTTTTGCCTGTTTAGGGTGATTTATTTTTCTCCTTCTTCAGTTACCCAGATGGTGTTGATATGAGTGTTTAGTAATTTATCTGTTGTTGCAGCGTCACTGTATCTTGTAACATTGTTATCATGGGGAACATATTGTGGCATTTCTAATTTATAAACTACTTTTATTTGAGTTAGGGCAGTTTGGAGTTCATTTGTTATGACAAAATGATCTTTGCCTCTATAGAGTTACCATATACTAAATGTAGAAGATGGATATAGTTACCATGATGTCACCCATTGTTTTTAGAGATGCCTTTTCTTTCTTGGAGTCTTTAGCACTTCCACGTTGGCGATGTTGCCACTTGAACATTACACAGCTAATAACTCCTACATGGAACTGTGTTTAGATCAGTCATTCATGTGTTTCTTACCTCTTGAAGTCACAGTGTATGTGCCATGCAGTTGTCCTAAAACTGTACTGTAAAGCCCTGTTACAGGGGTGGCCAACTCCAGACCTCGAGAGCCGGTCTCCTGCAGGTTTTAGATCTCACCCTGGGTCAACACACCTGAAACAAATGATTAGTTTATTAGGCCTCTGGAGAACTTCAAGAAATATTGAAATATTGGTAATTTAGCCATTTAAATCAGGTGTGATGGATCAAGGACACATCTAAAACCTGCGGGACACTGGCTCTCGAGGCCTGGAGTTGGCCACCCCTGGTTTAGTATTTATCTCCCCTGATCAGGATTCTTCCCATAAGTCAAGCTGTGACTTACTGTCTGGTAAATTTTTTAAAAGAACCAGCAGCAGTTGGTGCAGTATCTGCTTATGACATTGCTGAACACACTGACGCACACTGCCATGGCAATGAGCACAGATTTTTTTTTTTGTTCAGGAGAGTCCCGAGTACAGACATGGCTTTGTTTACTGTACGTCTGCTCCGTAGATGTGTGAACGCCAGGGAAAATGCGCAAAATCCTATAGAGCTGAGGGTCATTTTCATGTTTGCACACAAGGACAGAGTGTTGCTGAATGCACCAAACAGGGCAGAGCAGCTGTTATTGTTGTGTTATCCCCAGTGCCACTCACCCAGCCTTCGCAGTTCTTCTCCTTCTCTGCCACACTGGCTCATATGCCAGTCTCTTGCAACTGTGGCCTCATTCCCTCTTTATCCATTATTTCTTTTCTCTTTTTTTTCCCCGAACCACCCTCTTTTGTCTCTGTCCTGTCCTCTCGTTCTGTCGGTTCTAATGATCTCCCTTCCCCTCCCTCTCCCCTGCTCCACTTCTTCAATCTTTCACCCTATCTTTTTCTCCCTCTTTTCTTCTCTCTTTCCTCTTGCAGGCCCAATGTTCATCTGTGTGAATAGCTGGGATGCTTTTGTAGATGGTTTCCATAGTGACGAGCCATTTGAACAAGTCGTTATTCACGTCCGTTTGCTGTAAGCTGGAGAGAGGCCATGTTATCTCCCCCTGACACACAGGGAGACCCAGGCGGCTCAATCACCGCAACTGTTAGCCTGTAACCAGCGAGGTGCGCGTGCTTTAGCTGGAGTTTAATTACAAAAGCATTGATGTTTATCTCTCTTCACCAAGCATTATCTACTTTACAGAGCAAGAGATACGAGTTTCAGCTCAATTTTGTCTCGTTTCAGGAATTGTTAACTTTATTTTAACATAGAACAGGTAGAAGATTAACACCAGTGAACACTTTACTTTGCGGTTAAAAAGTAACTTAAAAGTGTTTTACTATAGTCCACGAAATCTCGGAAGTTGAGCAACCACAGGTGCATCTTAGACCCCTCAAAGTTTTTATCAGTATCTGATATGATGATTACGTCATGTTTCCAAGCAAACACTCAACAATGAGCCTTTAAAATGACACATTTGTAGCAACATATTATTTTAATTCCCAATAAACAATTTATTTCCAGAAAGCTTTAATATTATGCCGGGATATATTATGATCATATTATGACTACCAGCCTGGTAACCACCTACCAATAATCTAAAAATAAAATGTGTATCGTAGAGCAGTGTTGCAGAAGGACCCACAAAATGAGTGGGTTTTCACACCCATATTTATCTTTTGTTTATTAATGTAACAAATGTACCCCCCTGTGTTTTTGCTAATATTTCATATTTTGGAGAGATGTGAGATGCAAGTCTGTGTTAACCTTGTGTTGGACATATCTGGGCGGAAAGGCTCAGTCGTAGTTAGACAAACTGTTAGGAAATTGGATTGATGATACATCATGAGTCAAACAGGTAAAAACGTCTTTATTGCATCTCAGTGAGATCAGTCATTCTTAATCTCTCCTTAATCGATCAACTCATTGTCAAATTTGAATCATTTTCCTGGCTTGAGACATGAAATGGATGTGGTTACGTCACGGTATTTCTACTCTTTTACACTTTAAAGCAGTTCCACACAGTCTCATTATCAATGGCATGTTCAATCAAGCACAGGTTGAGCATAGAGAATTACTAATAAGCTGACTATCTTATCTGAGGCTGGGGCTGGGGCTGGAGTAGGCGTGCCATGGCCTATAAGGGTGTGGGGATAGTATTTTTCCGCTCCCATGTGACATTTTGAAGGAGAAGGAAGAGACTTGTCTCTCATATCCGGTTTAGTCTGGCTGTGAATGATGGGAGGTTAATGAACCATACAGAGGTGACCTCTGGTGATTAGAGGCATTATATTCGGTCCTCTATGAAGCATCTCCCTGTCACTCTAACAAGCACCAAGGACATGCTCAAGAGTAAAAACCTTTCTTTGAAAGCAGTTGTACTTTAGTTTTTTGTTTTCAAAGTATTTTTGACTTTTTCAAAGTTGAAGAAGAACAAACTTAAACAATTTTCACATTTTTTTTTTTGACTCTCTCAAACACGTACAGACTTTGTAGTTGGATAAAAGGGCACTCGTAGAGGAAGATGATTGTGAGTAATGTTTCTGCGTTAGGAGGAGGAAGCAGAAACTTACTCAGAGTGGAAGTACAACTTTCACATGTTTAGATTTTCTATTCTTTAGAGGGTAGAGTGTCATTAACTGGAATCAACTGTTCCCTGAACTGTAAGTGCATTTTTACTCCGTGGGTTTGGGGCAGTGACTCATAGGGCATTTCCATCTGGGGTAGTCTCAGGACACTTCAGATGGTGAAGACAAAAGGCCATTTCGCTCAGACAGAGGAGCTCATTTGCATTGCAGTGAGGGGTTGCCCTTTGAATTCCGATTCTACAAACATGACACCTTTTTCCTTTTATTATTCAGCTTTTACTGTCTACCCTTTTCAGGGTGGGAGGTGGCAGAGGTGTTTGGTCAGTAGGAAAATGTCACCGTCGCACTGCTGCTGAATG
>VUQR01000677.1:16701-29673 GCA_015108515.1 Hemichromis elongatus | reverse complement strand
GTGTAGTGATGGTACCAGTGGCTCACGCCCAGCCTTCCCATGGGATTCGCGAGCGTCAGGAATCACAGCTTTATTTGTATTCGTGTGTAGGAAATAAAAATGTTACATTGTTAATGAAAGAAGTTGATGTATTTATACATTCAGTACAGACCCTGAGTGATCAGGCAAACTGGTGACACGGTCCGGGCATTGGCTTTTTTAGTTTCTAGAAATCAGTTTAAAGATGAGGCATTTGGTCAAGTAGTTGATAGACCAGCCAAACTAATGGTGTGTGAGCCTATTTATTTTGATTATGTGGCTCACACTTCTTATGCAGAACGATTTTCCTGTGTATTCTTATTGGAAATTCCAAATAATAAATCAAAGTCTTGTGATTTGTCTTTAATCCCTGAACTGTCACCCATTACCCACTTCCTGGTAAGTTGTCATATCCATTCTAATAATGTTTTCTTAATCTCAGACTTACTCCTTATGCATTCAGTTTCCTCTAAGCTGCCAACTCTAATTCCTATAACACATGTCATTATTTCCTTTTTATTGTGATAGTCACATTACTTCAACACAGTGGGCTCAGGTAAACAGCTTAACCCCCCCCCCCCCCCCTTTTTTTTTTTTTTGCACACATTAAGCTCATAATCTAAATAAGCAAAACCTAAGCAGAGGCTGAATGCTCCTCCATACTTCAAATCGCTGTCAGCGTGAACACGTTTTTTGTCCGTTACATTGATTCTTGTCTCGATCCACAGCGGCACCCAAAGTGAAACCAATGAAGCGCTTTGTTCGGAAAAATATCTGCTTTTATGTCGCAGCTGAAATTTCGATCTGTGTAGCTGAAGTTGCTCTGTCGATACTTAAATGAGATAAAAATGCCAAAGTCTGTCCCCTTCCTCTTTTCTTCGAGCTAACGTTATCCACAAATCCGTCTGTACCAGTGAAGGTGTCTAAAAATGGCTTCTTTTCATTAGTCGTGTTTGCGGGGGTGTTTTCATTTATATATCTGGGCACCGTGCAAAGTATTTATCGATCAGTGACCCAAACCACTTTATATTGTTTAAAGAGAAATGAATTATGTTTGCTCTTTAAGGAAATGCAGTTACAGAAGTAACAAACTAAAGAAACAATAAACATCTATACTAACGGTTGTTATGGAAACATGCTTTAATTGCTCCCTTTAACTGCAGTGCACCCTGGCTCCTCGGTCACACATTTTACTGCAAGCAATAATAACATCTCAAATCAATATTACATTTATTATGTTCCTGTATATTGTCCATGTAGGTTTTACTCCTGTACATGTGTGTGCAGCTTTCTCGCTACTGCATATCTTGTTTAAGTATTGAGCCACCAGAGGGAAGGATTAGGTGGATTAACGATGCCAGGCATTTCTCTGCAGAGTCACATGGACACTAAGCATTCTGTGAACATTTGAAATCCTGACCGGTGCCTCGTACTGGGGCTGCTTGTAAAAGGGGGCTAGACTGTGAGAATGGCTTCACCACACCTCTGCCAAAATTAGACCGGTTGCCACCGCTCAGCGAGGCCTGAAAAGTTTATAGAAGAGGTGACACTGGAGCTGATTGCAGTGTAGCTGTTTTTATGCACAACATGGGCAGATTACCAGAAACTGTTTATGTGAGAAGCCAGGCTCCACTGTTTATTAGACTCTCTGGTCACTGAGGAATTTTGTGTACAGTTTGTTTTGGCTCATTCAAAGTTTGCACCTCTGCGTCTGCTTTGGAGGATCACCTCTGAGGTGCAAACCCTGCTGTTTTGAAGATTATGACTCTTATGTATTCATCTCACCTTTCCCACTGTTCTCTCACTGTGTGTCCCGAGCTCACACGCTTTTCATGCATACTGGCCTGGTGGGTCAACCTGAGACCACACAACCACCTGATATACACACACACACACACAGATTGGATTATCTTCTTTTGGATTTTGCCAGGATGCTGTGTGGTAGGTCATGTAATAATTGACCTGCACTGGCCCCGCAGGAGCTTGCTGAAGCCTCATTAAGGAACATTTCTTTCTCTTTTTTGGGGGGGATGTTTGTGCCAGCTGTTTTAGCTACACTTTTCTTATTCACTTTTTTCTGCACACAATCTGCATTGTTACAGATATCGGGCTTTATTTGGTCTTTTTCGGAGCTTGCGTGGAAAATCATTTTCCTCCTTTCATATCAAACAGTAGAAAAATTTCTTCCACAGACTTGATAATGGCCTGAACTAAATAATCCATCTCAGTAAATGTAAAGCGTTAATCCGTTTAGACCGTTTCTGTGACTTGTTGTTATTTCATTTCACGTCATGTTGATTATTTTCAGCATTTCTTGTCATTACATGATAGAAATAGTGGGGCGAGACAGGAAATGTTGGTTAAAAAGAGAAGGGAAATGACACAGAGCAAAGAAAATCACCATCAATTATCTTCTAATGACTTATCCTCTGGAGGACAGTGTTTCAGGGCTTTCAGTGAAGACAGTGGATGTCTTTGTGTCTTTTTCCATAGGCCACAAGTAAGTGCTCATGAATTCAGATACGTTTTAAAGTGCTACATCATGCACCATTATCAGAAAACAGCTGATCGTTTCAAGAAGGAATTTCGGCAAATTCATTCCTTGTTTTGTTCTCCACTGTCGCTGTAGAAATGAAACGTTTCCAGTCCCAAAATCTCGTCCCTTGCCTGGAGACCTTGCATGTTTATGTTGATTTATCTTTTACAGAGACTTCACTGCACTTACGTTCAGCATTTATCTTGTCAATTTATAGTGTTTTTTTTTGTTGCTTTGTTTGTCACTCACAATCAGCTAAATATTGGAGCAAAAAGAGAATTCTCTCTGTGTTTCTCTGATTATTTATATTTATGTAATAATACAGCAATAAAAAAAAGTCAAACGTGTGCACCATGTATAACAAACCGCGGTTTAACGTATATTAGATATAGATGCTTTAACTCGGTCACGTTTTACCCTTCAAACGACAAACACTTTGTTTGTGTGGCTCGGTTCTTAGCGGGCTAAGCTCTAATATCTGTGGTATATTTATCTGTTACCAGGATAAAAAGCAGCATTGTTTGTGTGTTCATTCAGCGTTTCATGCGTTACAGCACAACATGCCCTGCCGTGTCTTAGCTTGTTTTATGTGGAACTTGGCTCGGCCTTCAGAGCAGACCAATAAAACATGTTTGTGTGTAGGAGGCGGGCTGGGAAAGCGGTGGCACACACACTGGTGTGTGTTTGGAGTAAAGATTGAAAACGAGCTGAATGATCCTCAACCCACACAGCTTTTGACAAGCGCTTGTCTCTCCTGCGTTCACACCACCTTCTTTATTGCATTACAGTCTGCGTTGACTTGAGAATAATATTTCAAACTGGGATATAAGCCAATCGGCGCATGTTTCCTGCTGCTGTTTAGCCAATTTGCCTGTGCTTTCCTCTGTCTCACCGCCTCTCCCTTTTTCCAGCTTCCACTCCCTCGCTTCGTATTTTGTCTTCCCTCTCGCTGAGCTTACGCACAGGAGCAGGTGTTCACACTTACACGATATAACATCTCACGGTGAGTCAGTAATGAGAGATGAGAGGGCTCGATGACTTTTTAGGTGTGGTGGCTTAGTTGTCCGTGAGGTGTGTGCCTCAGCAGTTAAAATTACATAAAATTTTATTTTTGTATTTTAACAGCATAGAGATGCACACAATGGTGGTAACGACAAAGAAAACATCTTGTATCTACGCATATTTCTGTATGCCAACAAAATCTCAAAAGAAAGCATGATTTTTAGCGCAATCCAACACTCCCGTTTGCTCTTCAAAATATGCTGAAGGCTCAGCTTTTTAATCGCACTTACTAATATGTTACTTCATGTCTTCAGGCTGTTTTTTCTGTGTTTATAAAGCCTTCAGGTCTACCTAGCTGAATTAGCAATAACATTACATTTTTTACATGAGCACCCTGATCATAAATATAAGCAAAAGTAGTTGATAATCTAAAGGCTGCTGTCACAATTTATTTTGCTACTTGCATTCAAACTTTAAAAAAAAATGAGAGTGGCCCGAATTTCTATTTCATGTTGAATCAAATTAACATTAGAACGTTATTAAGTATTATTATGTATGACCTTTTAAAATCAAAACTGGTGTGTAGTCTGTATTTACTTATGACTCATTTTTCTTACTCTGATTCCATTTCGCTGGCCCTCGTGGGCTGACGGAGCACATCGTTCTTGAATGACATAAAGAACTGGAACAATGACACTCCAGTTGTGTGCTTGACTGCTCTGGAAATAACATTCGGATGAACGACTGTCCAAGGCTGAATCGCAACCAAACAAAAATTGTCTGTTTCAAAGTTAGACCGAAATGTGTGACACGTTGAATCAAGAACAAAGGACTCCGTGTCTCCTGTAGCAGGGTGCATTTCCCCGTGTGTTTTCTAAAGGTGACACTGATAAGACAGGAGCCACAAAGGAACTAGTTTCTTTTCCTCAACCTTTCTCCATCTGTGTGTCACTCTTCGCGCTCTAAGACGCCCTCCGTTGCACTTCTCTTTGTGTAGGTCTGGCTCCTAAACAGGCATGTGACTGCAGATTTACCACAGTGGTATTAACTGCCTCCACTCTTCCTACAGTGCTATTGTTGTCCTTGAAGAATTAAAGATAAAGCAGGAGTCAAAGGGGTGTAGAGACACACCCAACACTTGTTTTTCAACAGCAACTTTCTAGCTGTAGTCAGCCTGGCTCTATCCCCTCTACACCTGTCTGCTCCTGAAGCACTCTGAGAATATCTGAGAAAGCAGGTGGAGAGCAAACAGGCTTTATGTTTTTTAATTCAATACAATCCTTGTTAGTTGCAGTCTTTTCAACAATTACTATGCAATTACATTACCATGCAAAGTCTGAAAAATTTGTCAAATAGAAGAAGTTGTTAGGCCAGCTGGTAAAAATATTACATATATATAATATATAAACTGTGATAAGAACCTGAATCTCAGTATTCAGCTTTCAACCATTTGAGGTTGTTTTAGCACCACCTCAGTTCAGAGAGGAAGGATTCGAGCAGACTAAGGACATAAGAAGGGGAAATCAGGTTGTCTGTGTGGATGGACATGTGTATACGTACATGGGTATGTGTTGGGCGGGAGCTTTATTCAGTTGATGTGTGCAAGCAGACTCAGCTCTGGTTAACTCCGCAGCTCATCACACAGCACAGCCAACTGCTGATTACACAGCACTTGTTTTGTCCTCACTCTACTCTGTTCTGCACCCATTGTCAGCCTGGGAGCCTGCGCAGAATTAAACTGAGAGCTTTGTCTAACACGCTGTTACTCAAGCGTTGCTCTTCAGCTGTTTTGTCCTTGGCTCGGTGCTACAGCGGCGACACCTCTGCCCACATCTTCTCTGTATTGAGAACCAAGCAAATGGTCAGAAACGTGTCGCCGCTCATTACCTTGATCTCTCTCTCGGGGGCTGAAGTGTGTTTACTCAGTCTGATGATATTATGACAATCGAGAGGGCATGAGTTCTGTTCCACTCCCTGTCTGGAGACTCCCTAGTGTCTGCTTTGGGACAGTTTGGCATGCAGCCCTACATCGCCTCACTGATTAATATGAGATGCCTGTGCAGTAGCACCACTAGCATCGCGTGAACATTAGCAGGATGTGATTTATTGTTTCGGCGAGGAGCCGATGACACGACCGATGCTAAACACACACCCAGCCACATGAAAGCCAATTGTGCAACAGATGACTGCACAGTAGCTTTGAATGTATCTATTTGATATTATGAGCTCTGTTTAGTTATCAAATGAAGGGCACGCATCTGGGTGTTTGTGCTTCCTGCTTGCTTAAAGAGGAACCGTATTGTTTAGTAAATCATAACAGAGAAGAGTATACAAAGATAGCAGAAGCAAACAGTTATGATCAAAGTGTGGGAAAGTAAACAAAGAAGGGCTATGGCGTTAGGGAGAAAGAAATATTACGGATATTTTTTTTTTTCAGAATATCGTGAAAAACAGATTATCGTCATGGCGTACCTGTTTATCTTGTTCTAATGTGTCTGCACAGCTGACCTGATGATGCAGAGTGTGTGGATTGTTTACTCTGAAGAATAAATGATCTCTGCTTTGTAGAAAGACTTTGGTCCCAGGAGGTCTAGACAATCAAAGCTCCGCCTTCAACTAGGAATGTCCTCGTTTGTGAGGCGTGACGGACTGCAGGTTTTTTGGGGTTTTTTTTTTTTTTCACGGATCTCCTGTTCTCTGTGTGAAGCCTCTTAGTTACTCAGTGCACATCAGAGCTAAAAATGCTGTGCACAAATCCAATCAAACCTCCACTTGTTTAACCATCCACCCTGCCAAATATTCCCAAGGTGCAATTAATTTGTCTCCTGTCTGAATCCCTCTGCTCTCTCAGCACTGCAGCAGAGAGTTGGCAGCAGCCAAGACATGCAATACTTCATGTCTTATAGGTTCTGTATTACAGTAGGCAAACTGAATCTGGTTTATCCGATCAGACTCCACAATGCAGAATGGTGTTTATGAGAGATGAGGAGTGGGGCAGACAGCTTCTCAAGTCTGTCAGCCAGCTTATTCCCCAGCTTTTATGAGCTTTATGATGACTGAGAGTTTTAACCCTTATTTCTCCCCCTGTCCTTGTCCTTCTTCAGGCACTGGCAGCAAATGCAGGCACAGGGTTTGCTGTGGCCGAGCCACAGGTGGCGATGTTCTGTGGAAAGCTCAACATGCATATCAACATTCAAACCGGCCGCTGGGAACCCGACCCGTCTGGGACTAAGAGCTGTGTAGGAACCAAAGAAGGTGTACTGGAGTACTGCCAGGAGGTAAGCCATTGTGACACAGACACGTCTTTATCCTGTCAGTCTCACAGACTTGATAAAACTCATTTGCTACTTAGAAAGCTCAGTGGCTTCATGGGCTGTCAGTTCATTAAATTAGATGACTAGGGATGCATCAGTTGTGAAAGTAAAAGGAATGTGTTTGAAGTAACAATTGCTAGGATTTTTGTTTTATTTATTTATTTATTTTTTAAAAAGTTGTTTTTGTATGACTGTGCAATTAATCAAATTTAATTTCAGTCCCACTTTCGGCTTTGAATGATTATTAAAGCTAGATAATCGAGATAAGGCAATTATTTTTGCTTCATTCTGTTTTGCAGTAATTGTTTTGCTTTCTTTTCCTTTCTATTTACCTCTCAATTAAACTGCCAGAGCGTGGCATATTTGGTTTCTTTATTTATTTCTAGTAGTTGTTCAGTTGTTTCATTTGAATTATAATTAAAGTTCAGGGAAGTTTACTTAATAGGAAAAGCTTAATTTGTTCAAGTCTTTGAGTAGTTGTGTTAAAAAATCCTGGTCTCAACACTGACCAAAATAACTGTGATGATCCCTTTTGTGGGAGCATGACATTACGTTGTCATTTATTCTCCCTTTGTGTCATAGAAACCAAGGAAATGTTCTTAAATTCAAGTTGGACTATTTTATAACATATACCAGAAAAAATATAAGTCACACAACAATTAAACTTACAAATCTAGCATTAGCTTAAAAGCATGTCTGGCCAACATTTTTAACAGATTTACGAAAAGACGTATACACCCAAGCGTAATAGATTATCATGCTTTCTAATTCCTTCTTACTCTACAAGTTTGATGTGACAATAATCTTGTGATGCGAGGCCTTTGTCATATTTTCTTTATATTTTATTCTAAATAAAGTATAATATTTAATAATTTCATCATGTCTGGTTGATTTTAAGAGCTTTCAGGTGACACATGTGTGATGGCTAAACCTGCAGTCTACTGTGTGCTGTTATTCATTTTTCTTGCTCCATTTAGCAGCTTATTGGTGCTGCTGTCAGGAAATATACTAAATGTCATTTACTGAGCGTTAACTGAGAAGAACACTTTGACATTTTTGGATACAGGCCTCTTTTCTGTCTCGCGGGGAGTTAGATGAGAGGATCAAACCGATTTCATGTTTGTACAAAAATAAAAAGCAGTGAATTGGAAAAAAAAAACCCAACATATCCTGTTTAATAAGTGAACTTAAGAGCTGCTTTCAGGCAGATTGTTGGACAGAGCCAGGCTATTTTCTTTTTTCAACCTGCTTGCTAAACTAAGCTAACCTGCTTGTGGTGTATGAAAATGGCATCTGCTTCAAAGTAGGTTCACAATAAAATAGCAAACTTTTGCACAACTTTAAATTATTAAGTATAATTTAATTTGTTGAGGACATTTCAGGTTAGGTGGGTGGCATTGCAGACTAAATTGATGTGCATTGAGGGAAATTAGCTACTGTGGTGGGGGAAGAAGTCAATTTTCATTTCTCTGTGATTTGCCACTAGAGAGGCTTTAAGGTGTTATTTACACTATGGTGGGTGGCTTTTAAATTACCAGATCCTGTGACTGTCATTTTCTCAAGCTGCTTCTAAAATTAAGTTTTACCACAACATAGATATCCTCACTCTTATTTACTCAGTACTTCTACTATACCTGCTAACCCAGGAGGCTGCTGGAAATGGTGTCATGGTTTATTATGCATCCATCCAAGGAAAAAAAAAGCAGGGCTGTACATTTTCAAGCAGCCTATCTCAAAAGCTTCAGTTGCATTTACCAATGACATTTTGTTGGCATTTGGGGAAAGTGTAAATCATATGCTCTTTCACGGATGAACAGATGGCATCTAGAGAGTATAAAGTGTGGATTAAAGGATCCTACTGAAGCTCCACTTATCGCACCTTCTCTCTGTCTTTCACGCACATCTACACACGGACACACATACACAAATGTACGTTCTCTCAGTGTTTAATATTAATTGGGGTCTTCTTCTTCCTGCAGATGTATCCAGAGCTCCAGATTACAAATGTGGTGGAAGCCAACCAGCCCATTCGCATTGAGAACTGGTGCAAGAAAGAGAAGAAAGTGTGCAAAGGGCACGCCCATATTGTAGTGCCTTACAAATGCTTAGGTAAGCTTGTGCACTTATGAGTGGTTCAAGGTTCAGGAGAAATCACTTAGGTGGTAAATGACCCTTCAAATCTAGATGTTCTTCATTTTCCCCCTTCGTCTGTATTATCCATCAGGGTAGAGAAAGATTGGAGTATGATACATCTTAGCCACAGGCAGAGGTGACATAGAGCAATATTGGAGTCTGATTCAGTTGACTAATTCTGGCCTTAAGCTGCAGATTGAGCAGATCTAGGCTGCATGGGAGCTAATGTGTTTGAGAATGGATGGCTTAGGGCCATGAGCCTTTTATTGCTGGGGAGGCTTGTTGAGCAATAAACCACAATCTTACCCCCTCCCCCCTCAGACAGTGGCCATAAACTCACATAGACACACAGGGTCAGCAAGAGAGGGTTCTGTGTGGAGGCCTGCTTTATTACTCCCCATTTCACCATTCGCCTGCACTGTCATAGACAACGCTCTCTCTCCTCTGTCTCCTGCAGAATCACTGTAATCAGCAGTGGCAACATGGCTATATTCTGGTTTATTAAATGTCAGATATAGCCCCAGACTATGCAGGCCATATGCCTCTGTGGCCCCTGACTTACAGAAAAACAACACACTCCTGCTACCGCTGAGGATTGCAATAAGACAGAAATGGAGTCTTGAAGCAAGGCCTCGTCCCTGTATTTGTCCAGCCACGTCAGGAAGAAAAAACATCTTCCTTCATGCTGCTAACACTTTCCGGCATCCTTCCTCTGTCCAAAAGCCTCTTGCTGATTGAGTTGTGCCGCTTTCCGGGATGAAAAAGCCATTAGCACTTGCACTGGACTGTGAAATAGGCTACCATTCAAGAGCATTTTTGGCAAACGCAGAGAGGAGGTTTTGGGGAAATCCATGGGATAGCAAACACACATCCAGAGCGGCTATTTGATAGCTGAGACAGGAATACAGATGAGAGGTTTATAGACCTAATCATTTTACAAAATTTCACCATGGCTTGTTCTCATCTGACATCCAGAAGGGAACAATACTTAATAGGACTGTACTTGTATCTACTGTTGCACTTAAAGTCTTTAAGTATAGTTCAACGGCAGTGAAATGACTGCCATTTGATCAGGCTAATTTCATTACCTCTTCAAAAGTAATTAAGAGAGTCACTCTGTCCTTGCACATTTTTTGTGATCATTGTTAAAGGTGTGACACTCGTGCCCTATCAATTTACAGAGCCCTCTCTTCTGCTCTGCTGAGCTCCAAATGAGGAGCCTCAACTGAGAAAGCAGAGGAGACAGATGGAGGAGGAGAGATAAACATAAGGTGTTGGTGAGAAGTGGGCTGTTCAGAGGGTTACTGCTTAATTATGTAATGGAGCATGTTAGGGGGATTAGTTGGAGGGATCTGATCATATGCTTCATGACATGCCATGCTTCTGCCACTTCACCGTGGCTCCTCTCTGCAGTCCATTACTTGTCAGGACTCTCTATCATATCAAATGCAATAACAAGTGCTTTTAAATTATTCATTGTTTGCAATGTCTGCATAATGTTCCAGAGAAATGGACATCAGAGGTTCCGCCTTTTGTTTGTCAGAGTACTTTAATTATACTAGATTCGAAAAGAAATGAAATACTCCAAAGGGAGGTGGGCTTTAGCTTGAAGGATTTGATTAAAAGGGCTAGACCTGCACCCATGTCAAATTAATAGGTTTATATGAATAATACAAGTGCTAAGGAAGGAGCTCAGTGTAAAAGGAGCGAGATGGGTTGCGCTGTAGTCCATCTCTCTCCATGCAAAGGCTCAGAGCCACAATCCCTCCATGTTTCCTGTCCTCAAACAATGGCTCTGCAAACGAATGCGATTTTTGTTCCGTGGCACTTTAATCCCTGTAGCATGATGTCTTTGTCAGACAGGTCAGGATTATTTTAGAGACTTTTTTATTATTATGTCTAGAATGGTTAAAACAGTTATTGCACACGTGTGATTCTGGTGTTTGTTGGTGTGTCTCTTACTTAGTGATTAAATTGATTGCAGACTGCATGCTGATGGAAAAAAAATATAGATGCTCTCGTTGTATTTGCAAGCAGTGATTTATTGAGACAACTTTACGTTTGCATTTTGGTTTTACAGAACAAAGGACTTAAATTCTGCTGCCACCGGTAGCTCTCTTCAATATTTCTCAATGGCACCATTTATTTTAGGCATATTAAGCCTATTTAAGATCATTTGAACAACGTAGACTTTTCAGCATTTTAAAGCCGTGTTTAGGTGGGTGGGAAATGTACATAATTGCACAACATTTATGCACATGGCGCATTCTTTGCTTTTCCTGTTGACTAAGTCTGTTGGGTGAACAAAGGGCAGGGTACACGGTGACGGAGTCATGCTATTTTGAATACACTGTAAATGTGTATAAAAAAGCTTGGTTGTCTGTTAGTATTCCATTATGACCTGAAAAATGTTTTGCAGAGTCAGAAATAAGACTTCAGGCCATCACAAAACATTTTCTAGGGTTTAAAACCAGTAGTTAAATGTAGTGTTCCTGGTTTTAGCAATGTCTGGTTCCTTCTGCTTTAAAAAAAAATCACAATCCAAATGTAAATGAAAGGTTAGCCAAGAAATGAAAAACAAGTTCACATTAAACTAACTATATGACTGAAAATCAGACAAAATAACAGGTGCATGCCTGTATTATTAATATTCATCAAATTTATTTTAACAAGTGTTGTGTTTGTGAAGAGAAGAAAAACGATGTATTTCAAACTATTATTATCCAGGAAACACTAATTTTTTTCCATCCATAATTATATTTGAATTTAGGATATAGAAATTATCACTGAAATTAATGACAGCAGGTTTCACCTTGAGAGTCCTTGAAACACAAAAGCTATGTGCTATGATTTAGCACCTTGCAGCACTGAGAGTATCTTCAGTACATGCCTTATATGCATTCAGTGCAGCCAGACCAGGAATTTGACAGTGTTAGCAAGGGCATCTGATAGATGGCAGGTTAAGGGAAAAATAGATGAATAGAGTATGTGAAGAGGAGGTCACAGAGATAGAAGAGTATATGCTCTTATGCTCGCACTTGCAACTACACAAACTGAGCTAATGCACAGAAACACACGGTGCTGGGTTTCTTGCAGCGAGCATGGCACAGCTGCTCACCAAACACCATCATCCATCACCCACTGCAGTGTGACTGCATACGGCATCTGCTTGAAACCCACTCCACCTCACAACCAGAGAAGCCTCTGAGAGCGAGTGGACGAAACGAAAGCATAAGTGAATGAACCGCTTAGCATCCGGTGGAAAATATATGGAGCTCTGGGTTACAGGGAGTCATATTCGTCCTTGAGCTTCTCGGTTTCTCTGGAAAGGAGGACAGAGTTAGTTGAGTGGAAGACATTTAAATCATTAGCAGCAATGAAATACAATAAAAGTTATTCTCCTACAACGTCATGGTTAGAGCTTTACTTGCTTAAAAGTGGAGGACAGAAATATTAGCAGCAAAAGCCATAAAAATGAAGGGAGTAATCATGCAGAATGGCCACTTCAAGTGTTTATTTTATGTTATATTATTGGGCTAGGCTGTTCTATTATTCTACTGCAATGCTCTGTGGAGTCATGACAGAGCTAATTTTTACTGCTTAACAGTATACTGTGGGTGAAACTGCAAAGAAACTGCATTTTGGGAGATATATGGGATATAAATTGAGCTATAAAAGGTGGTGAAATAGAAGTAGTGCAAGAACAAGTCATGAGAATAAAGGGTATGAAATGTTCAATAACAGAAGTGTCAAACAAAACCATGAATCATATCTTCATTGAAAGCCAGAAGACAGTTAAAATGTGAAATCAAATGTATTCAGTATTCTGTTGAATAATTTTGTGCCAACCAGCAATTGCACAGTTACTTTGATGAAATGGATGTGTCTAAGTACAGAACCTGTACAAATCTGCCTAATGTGGCTAACCTTAACCATTGGTGGATATAAAGCAGACAGGGGTCTGAAAGG
>VUQR01000677.1:0-16681 GCA_015108515.1 Hemichromis elongatus | reverse complement strand
GGAGGGGGAGGGGGGGGGTGAGGGGGGGGGGGGGGGGGGGGGGGTAGAAGCAGCTGCTGAGTCCTCTGCTATTTCAGGCTCTCTTCTCTTCCTATCCTACCCTCTCATTTTCCAAAACACTGCTTTTTCGCCCTCTACCCGCCTGCCTCGCCTTGCCTGTGCTCCAGCAGCCCTGCCGGAGACAGAGTTTAGGGCGAACCACTAAATGAGCAGTTATAGGACAGCTCCCAGCCCTCATCGTGAAACCTCTAGACCCTCATTTGTGTGTTTTCAGCCCGCCCACTCTTTAGCCACTCTGATCTCAGCCCAGGCTTCGCTCTAAACCTTCTATTCATTGCGCCCTCTTTTTCTTTCCCTGCCTGGCTTTCCATCTGTTTCTGGTGGCCATGGTTCTACCTGAGCGCCTCTTCCAGCATATCAGCAGTCGCTGTCCTTTTTAATCTTTCTCATGACCCCAGAACCATTTTCTCAGGCATGCATGTTTTTCTTTTTTCATCTTAAATCTATTCATAGGAACTCACAAGAAACCTTTCAAGCCATTTATTTCTCCCAGATCTTCTTTCTGTCAGCTCGCTCTATGAATAAAACATTGCTGAATTGAATTCATCAAGAAAATGATGTCATTTACTTGCAGGAAGAGCCTGGACTACCTTAAAAGAGTCACAGTGTGAAACCTGATTTTCTCCACTGCCATTTTGATTGCAGATGGGTAACAGATGCAGCTATAGAAGGGAGAGAGATGAATCCCTCTCAGTTTCTGAGGCAGCTACAAGTGTTAAAGTGCCAAATGCCCTCTCTGTTATACCACTGGAATGAAGTATCTAGGACCAGACAGCTATGAATTATTGAATCTTGGCCCCCTTTTTTGCTTTTTATCTATCCCTTTTTAGTCCCGACTATAAGATATTTTTTTTCAAACCCTGGCAGTGCTGTTAGGCAGTGATTAGGCTTTTTTTGGACAGATTGGTGGTGTGAATAACAGGCATATTGGTCCATTTTCTATTTTGCTGTTGCAGTGGGCGAGTTTGTGAGTGACGTCCTTCTGGTCCCGGAAAAGTGCAAGTTCTTTCACAAGGAGCGTATGGACATGTGCGTCAGCCACCAGCAATGGCACGGTGTGGCCAAAGAGGTAAGGAAGGAATTACCTCATAGGAAATGGTGGGAGGCTGCATATCCTGTGGGAAGACCGTGTTAGCTTTAACTCGCAGATTAAACCAGTCTCTTCTTCCTGTCATAGTGATCGTTCTGATATTACTTGCCAATATGTCCACTCTAATGTCTCTACACCTGTCTCTGAGGTCCTCTGATCATCAGCAGATAGGGAGGCCTCACATTTCAGTTGTTAATCAGATTAGCGTTGCCGCTGTAATGCAGCTAATCCCACAGGGCAGCTCCAGAGCCACCCCTTTGGGGCCAGCCTGACCACAGCTCACAGAGCCAATCATGTCACTCCCTGCCTCATCCCTCCCCCCCAAAAGAAAAAGGCAAAGCTTGAGCATCATCTCCAGCCTTAGTTTGTAGGGCATCCAAAACAACCTGTAGTTGATAACAAATATGTTACACCTAAGCACGGATAAATCTTGGCAGTGGGAAACGGTGAGTAAGAAAAATGCTTTAAAAACAATCTCTCTCCCTCACCACCTGCCACTGGGATGTTCTTAAGCAGGGCAGCAAATTTAGTGGAGTTTCTCGGGCCGCCATCAATTAGAGCGAACTTGCTCTCACTGCCTAGCATCAGCATTGTTGGAAAAAAATAGCTTGGCAGTTGAAGGACGACATGACTTTTTGAAAGCAAGGTACATTTATCATTCCAGTCGGTATGTGGCTGAAGAACTAGCTCTATCCTGCTGGTGGAGAAACCTCTTCCTCTACGCAGCACTATTCTTAAAGTTGGCAAAAACAATAAAATTTAACTTTCATTAAAATGTTTTTGCAGTTCTCACAGTGCTGTGAAAAAGTATGTCTCTCCCTTTCGAAACCTTTCTGATTTCTTTTCTGTTTTTTGTTTTTTTTGCATATTTGCCACACTATATTTCAGATCATCAGGCACATTTTTATTATTAGACAAAGATAACCCAAGTCAACTTTAAAAATGCTGTTATCTTAATCTACATGGCCCTGTGTGGAAAAGAAATTGACTTTGATAAACCTAATAACTGGTTGTGTGACCCTTGGCAGTAATTGCTGAAATCAAGCATTTGCGATAACTACCAATGACTCTTTCCCATTTTAGCAAATGTGAGACTAGCCTTTGTGTTCTTTTTGGTCAGCAGTGATTTTCACATTGGAGCTCTCCCACGAATGCCGTTGTTGCCTAATCTTGTTCTTATTGTTGAATCGAGAACACTGAGCTTAACTGAGGCGAGTGAGCCCTGCAGTTCTAAAGATATTTCTATGGGTTCTTTTGTGACCTCCTGGTCTTGAAGTAATTTTGATAGGCCGGCCACTCCATGGAAGGTTTAACACTTTTCCAAATTTCCACCATTAGTAGATAAAAGTCCCAAAGAAGCCTTAGAAATGGCTTTGTAACTCTGTGTAACTCATACTGACAGATGACATTGACTTTGTTTCTCGTCTGTTCTTGAGTTTCTTCAAATCGTGACATGATGTGCTGCTTTTTGAGATTCATCAGTATTGACTAATCTCGATTGAATGGGCTTGGTTGCACGTTTGTAAACGGTCACTTGAAATAGCAAATAACCTTGTGAACAAAGATCAGAGAATGAAACAGGAAGTCCTTGGCATTCTTAGTCTACACTAGAAGCCCTGACTCTGGTGGTTGTGTCCTGAGGCTCTTAAGATGATTGCTCAAGTTCAACAAATATCACTTTGTCAAAGTTAAAGTTGATAAACTGGAGGAGTCACCGACCCCGTGCCACGTGGTCTTTTCTTTTATCCCCCAGGCCTGCGGCAAGAGCTCCATGGTGCTGCACAGCTATGGAATGCTGCTGCCCTGTGGCATTGATAAGTTCCACGGCACAGAATACGTGTGCTGCCCCGCCTCTCGCTCCACCCAACCTACCCTCCCCTCCCAGGGGGATTTCGAAAATGAAGAGGTAGAGGATGAGGAGATTGACGAGATGGACCTGGATGAAGATGAGGCTGTCGAGGACAGGTGAGCAATTGCGAAGGTGGAGGGCAGAGTCTGAATGCGGTCGTGTTCATGAAACATTGCAAGCAGAATATGCGCTGTGTTGCGAAGGGCGGGTATAACTGGCCATCTGGATAAATTAAAGTTTTGTGACATTGATCCATGAGAGCTGCTCTGTCTCTCCTGATAAATCACTCCTTTCAATGGCTTACACCTCTTCACTTAACCGAATCTTTCCCTCATCAGTGAGACACCAGCTGACGAGCAGCCCACACAGAAGGAGGAAGTGGTAGATGAGGATGAAGATGAAGAGGTGGAGGACGAGGAGGAGTACCACTATGTCTATGAGGATGAGGAAAGTGACAAGGAGGATGAGGATGAGAAGAAAGAGAGCAAAATGTCTGACAACCAGGATGAGGACAAGATTTTACAAGAAGTGAAAGGTTTGCAATATGCTGTTAGATGCTTTCATATCATGCTCTCATCCCCCACCCCTCACCCTCTGACTCTCCCTTTATAGGCACTCGCCACTACCTAGGTCTTAAATATAATCAAACCTTTTCAACCTTTCAGCTAGATCCAGTTATACCTAAATCTCCACCAGTCTGTAATTAGATAAGCTGAGCTCACACCAGATACTGTGATGAACTGTTCTTCTTCTATCAGACTGAAGGGACATATCACCCTTTCTCATTCTTAGATAAGTCCAGCTCAGGCTGAACAGAAAGGAGGTGTTGAATCATGTTATTATCCAGTTTCTGTAGTTTTCTGAGTGTTTGTAATTGAGACTGCTGCCCAAAATGGCCGGTTGATCTAACAAGCTGTCCCCTGGCAGCGGTGTGCACCATGGAGGCTGAGACCGGCCCCTGTCGTGCCTCCATGCCCCGCTGGCACTTCGACATGAGCCAGAGGAAGTGTGTGCGCTTCATTTACGGTGGCTGTGCCGGCAACCGCAACAATTTCGACTCAGAGGAGTACTGCAATGCCGTGTGCAAACGTCTGAGTAAGTCTCACGTGACAGAGGCCGCTTTGACAAACCCTCCCCTCTCTTTATCTGTTTGTGTCTTTGCTCCAGACTTTCCGCTAAAAAGCCCTCAAGGCAATTATAGATGTAGTTAACAGAACACCTGTCTTGCAGTCTTCAGCTCTTACTAATCCAATCACTATAGCTGTTCTTTCCACGTCACCTCACAACCACATCTGCTGACTATACTCCAAGCTGTTCTCTTTTGCTTTGTTTCCCCAAACAAATATTTTTATTAATTACTTCAGTTAAAAAAAAAAATCATCTCAAAAGTGACAGAATCTTCTTGGTGCAAATGTAGATATTTGTTTATAATCAGTTAAATCGGTTAAACACTGGAAATCTGGTAAATGTAAATCAGATTTTGTTTGATATTTAAATGATGACCTAAACCAGTTCTTCAAATTACTTTTGATTTGCTGCTTTCTTAATCCATCAAGTTTCAGCTATGCATCATTAAACATAATGACACTTTTCATTTACTGTTTTTACTATGAAATAATCTATTTGTAAAGACAAGATATTGCAGGTTCATTACTTTAGTGAAACGCTCTACTAATTTTGAATTGCAGACATTTTCTATAATAACATTATCCAGCAGAAAGAAATCACATTTTCTTTAACTTTCATTTAAATATAAAGTTACTTGAATAAAATATTGGATACTGGAAATTTTATTTTCTTCCAGTCTTCTGGCTGACTGTCAAATCGTAGTTCTCTGTAGTAGTTAAAAAAAAATACACAGTTAAATGTTAAACTAAATTTTTAATAAAAAAAAAAAAACATTAATACTTTCCCCTCAGTAGTGTTCTTCTTTGTTCTTATTTGACGGTCAGTGTTTGCTCCCAGCATGAGTTTGTTTCTGTCTGTCTATCAGCAACCCGTCTCTTCTGATCACAGAGCACTGCAACTATTTTTGTTAGAAACCACAGAAACCACCAGCATATGTCAGTCAGTAGCCATTTTTGGGGTGTTTTTTTTTCTCTTTCCATCAGGTTAGACATAGTGCATAGTTGTAAAAAAAAGTTGGTTTTTTTTCTCCATTTTTTTTAGAGACTGAAGCTGCTAAATTTAGGAATTAGAAAATAAAGGCCCTTGTTTTTAACCCATTACTCTTTTAGATGATGGCGGGGCCAAAGTGCTATTCCTATTTGCCAGCCTGAAGCAGGACTGTTTTAGCGAGTTGCAGGGATTTGAGGAGGGAGCGGTTCGTGACTGTATAGAACAGAGCCCTCTGGCCTCACCCCCTGTGACCCAGTTGTCAAATACGGAGATATTTCTATTAGTGTCGGAGACGCAACCTGTCAGCAGAAAGCCGATTGGAAGATGAAAAGAACTGAAATGGAAAGACTGTCAGATTCTCTTAAATTTATCAGACTTAGTAAGGGTGGAAGAGCGCCAAAGAGAGGAGTGCATCTGTGAGGATTTGGGTCCAGCCTCAATCTCTTTTTGCCTTTCAACTCTCTTTCTCTCTGTGCTCAGTTGTCTTCCCGTGTGTCTCTCTTGCTGCTTACCTGTTTCTGCCAGGATCAGCTGGTCTGCTAGCCTGTCTCTCTCTGTGTGTCAGTCTGTCCCGTTGTCAGTTTGCTGCCCTGACCTCTCGCCATCTGTGTCTGACTATGCAGCCATGCCCCCGACTCCTCAGCCCACCGATGATGTCGACATCTACTTTGAAACCCCCGCCGATGACAAGGAGCACAGTCTCTTCCAGAGAGCCAAGGAGCAACTGGAGATCAGACACCGTAACCGAATGGAGAGGGTGAGTTAACCAGCTAGAATCAGGACGCTGATTCCTAAGAGGCAATATGGTGGCTTGTTTTGTTGCATCATTGGCAGTCAATTTGATATTTTATAGGAGGAAAAGGAGCAAGTGTAACATTTATTATTTATGTTTTTTTTTAAATAAGTTAGATGTCACATAAAGTAGACTATTTGAATTTGAGATTACAACAAGCAACAAAGTCATACTTTATCACTTTCTTACCTACCTGGCATTGTTTCATCACCAAAATACCAATTTTCTGAGTCATCGTAGGACTGCCTTTGATCTCCACTTCACTTCCTTCCCACTCTGTGCCCTCCTGTCTTCAGGTAAGAAAAGAGTGGGAAGAAGCTGATCGCCAGGCTAAGAACCTGCCCAAGGCTGAACGGCAGACATTGATCCAGGTAAGACACTGATCCTTTCCCATGGGAGTCCCCCCCCTCCCCTCAGTTTGTCCCTTTGTTTGAATGAGTGATGATGGCTTGGGTCCCTCACTCCCCTGTACCATTAAAGATCCCGTTTCCCTGGCTGTTCTATCTTTATCACTCTAAGGCTAAATGAGGACATTGTTTGAACGGGAAAACTTCTAAATGAGTCCCTAAATCCCTTAACAAGCCTGGAAGGCGACATGAATGAAACTGAGGCTTTTGTTTTTCTATTAGTAGAAACTGAAAGAGTGCCATACAGTTTAGTGTGCATATATAAGATTTTGAACTGGCTTATAGCACTTCCAAGCTATGGTGGAGACCCTGGAGGAGGAAGCAGCCAGCGAGAAGCAACAGCTGGTGGAGACTCACCTCGCCCGGGTAGAGGCCATGCTGAATGACCGGCGCCGTCTGGCCCTGGAGAACTACCTGGCTGCCCTGCAGGCTGACCCCCCCAGGGTAAATGGCACACACCTGTCTCTCAAAGCATCTTTTTCATCCTTACCTTTCTCCATCTGGATGTTTCTTTTTCCCTTCTGCAGTCAATTAGGATATAAATGTACACGTATATTTCTGTCAGGCCACATTTACCACCAATTGCAGCTAATCTCATATCCTGCTAAAAGACTCTCTGACAGCGTGCTGTCTATCATGAAGAGAATAGATTATTGCACCCATAAAAATACATATCCCAAAATCCCCCAAAGCAAAAAGCCAATCACATTTGAACCTACAGCTATAATCCTTGTGTCGAGTTATTTTTAATTCCTTTTATCTAATAGACTTTGATGCTTTTTGCCAGCACACAGTTTGGCACCCGGTTAAAAGGTGCCGGTCACCTTTCTAACACCACCAGTGTTAGGTTCATTAGCAAAAAGAGAATTAATTCGATGCCGTCATTTGTTCTCATTTCAAGTTTAATGACGTTGCCAGATTTAAGAGCACAGCTTTTTGTTACACCTCCAAAACGGTTAATTGCGTCATCTGTAGTCTGATGCTATTTCTGTAACTGCTGCAGAAGATTTCATGTTATGTTTTATGTGAAATTAATTATTTTGCATTTCAAGCCAGCATACTCATTGTTCTTGTGTTCAGATATATGAAAGGCAGGAGAAAAACAATTTTCACTTATTTTAAGTCTAACATAAAGCTAAAGTGATCGAGTGTAATGAGAGGCTCATAACAACAAAAGGGCTTGTCATTTTGTCATTAAATTTATATCCTATGTATGAAACATTTGGCTGAATGAAAAAAAAAATGAATATCACTTTTTGGTTGATAATTAAAAATTAAAAGGGAAATGCGTTACACATACCATATCATAAATGAAATTGCTTTCGTGGCAATTATACTCTCACGAAACAGGAATAATCCATCATGCAGCAGCCAGTGTTACACGGAAATGTCTCCGAGGCCATATTTTACCATCCGACGCAACTGATCACCCTGCCCCATTTTTCTGCAGCCCCACCGCATCCTGCAAGCCCTGAGAAGGTACGTCCGTGCTGAGAACAAGGACCGCCAGCACACCATCCGCCACTACCAGCATGTTCTGGCTGTTGATCCTGAGAAGGCTGCTCAGATGAAGTCACAGGTCAGTGGGCTTGTTCCTGATAATCATCACTAATATCTCATTTGATTTAGGTTAAGAATTGCAAGGGCCCAGAGGTAATGACAGAAAATCCCCACATTATGAACGTGAAGAAATATTTATTTTATTTTATTTTTTTTAGAATTAATTAGATTAAAACAGCTTGTCATTTATCAATGTGTATTATTTGGAATTTGTATAGTTAAATTTTCTTAATTGGTCCCTGCAGTTAGTTTTGACAATGAAGACGTAATGAATTGGACACCGT
Source organism: Hemichromis elongatus (assembly GCA_015108515.1). NCBI lineage: Eukaryota > Metazoa > Chordata > Actinopteri > Cichliformes > Cichlidae > Hemichromis > Hemichromis elongatus. The sequence goes on along the minus strand of VUQR01000677.1, from coordinate 8,520 downwards.
CGCAATAATTTTGAAACCTCATGCCGAGCCAATCTAATATCACATACTCCTGTTCCTGCTCAGACAGGGCAGGGATAATGATGTCTCCTGCTCCTTTCTGCCCTGTTTGTAAGTGTGTAGGAGGTAGAAAGTGTCTGTTCCTCTTAGCTGAAGCCCAGGAGGAGTGAGTAGGCTTGTCTGATGGAGGGAGGGCGAGTGCTTCATTCACTTAAGCCTCAGACGAAGATTAACATTGCGCAGGTCTTGTGTAATGCTGGACTCTGAGCGGCTGCACGGGGATTTGGCTAGAAGCTCCTCTATTAGATGTACGCGCCTCTGTGTGTGTTTGTGTGTGTGTCAGTGCCCTTCAACACCATTTATAGTTATGCTCCACCATTAGTGATGATGCAGCAGATGGATGAAAAAACACAGTAAAGAGGAACGGAACAGACTATCTGTTAAGATAAATAGTTGGATCTGGGAGATGGTAAACCTCTGTGCTCGGTAAAGAAAAAACGATCTATGCTGTTGTGACCTGGCACGTTTTTTTTTTTTTTTTTTTGCCGTCTAGATCCTCTGTCTTTCTAGACTCATTTTCAGTTTTACCCTCACCTGTCTGACTTTGGTACGCATGCTTGATGCATCACAAATCGCTTTTTCCAACATGGGGACAATGTAGTCTGCTTAATCAGGATTGCTTTTTAGACACAGACAGGAAGGTGCCAGTGGAGCTGCTTTATAGGGAAAGGTGCATCATTGCCATCTGTTGCTGGCTCTGGTGCATTGCAGCCATGTGCTGGAAGATTAAAGCAGTCAATCATCGTAGTGGGAAATAAACACCGGTTACCTGCCAAGAGCTGGTCAGCTTTTTCTGTGGGGGCTTTTTGTTTCCTGCCAACCATTTTGGCAGCAAGAATATTGAAATGTTCAAACATCATGTTGTTTATAGAAATAGTGGTAGTGACTGGAAATGCTTTTGGACACACAACATTTTTTTTTTTTAATCTTTTCCATCAAACCAGGTGCTTTTATTTTAAGCTTCAAGACTAATTTGAATATTACATGCAGAAACTTGTTTTTTTTGTTTGCAAGTCAGCTGGTTGGGAGCGGTGTGGATTGATCACAGGAAATATCCACACTTCCTGAAAGCACAATTCTTCAGTATCTCTGAGGCGGCTCTGTTTAAATTTGTGGTCAAGAAAAAATCTCTTTAGTTTAGTGCATTAATATACACGTTAGAGAACAGAGAGCTGTCTGCCCTCAAGTTTGTACTGTATAGTGATTTATTAAATTTGGGGAAAAATGAAAGTCAATTTCAGTTATACCGATAAATAGAAAAAACTCTGTTGTTGTTGTCACTGGACATGAGGCATTAGCTCAATGTTTTATTCTGCTACAACACAAAAGTAACATCTTTGTCTTCTTCTTTTGTGTCCTTTTCCCAACTTCATCCTCTTTGTTGTCATTGTTTTTCTTTAGATTTCAGTTAGATTTTACCTCCTTTTCCTGCTGACACCAGTTTCTGAAGATTAATTTGAATCTTTTCACACACAGTGACACAAGGTCACTGGACGAACTGCTTCTCTGTGCAAATTTCCAAACATGAAAAGTCAACGCTGTAATCAGAAATATTATTAGGTGGTAAAAGGTAACCAGTGGCAATAAAGAGGGATTTTCTGGGATAAGCATTTTTTGAATTGAATTTATTTTATTTATTGGCTACACTAATAGTTGGCAATTATTTCACTTATTAATTGCCACTGGTTTACACTGGTTACAGTTATTTATATAAACAGATTTGTCAAATGCCATAAAATTGGGCATTTAAACTAATGTTTTATGATCCAGAAACATAATCCTTCTTCATAATTATATGGATTTTTAACTTTTCCTATACAATTATAAATTGAATTAGAATTAAATTATGTTTCTTAAAAGGAGGAAAACACTTTTGTGGGGCTTTGGGAACAGATACTGAATTTTGAATTATCAAACCTCTGGCCTCTAATTAGTGGAGTGGCTGCAGTTAAAATAAATAGAATCATGTGATTTTTTTAAAAAAAAAATTTAATATTATTATTGTCACGTGATCAGCTGTGTGTTTGTTTTTTTAATGCCAGGTGATGACTCACCTGCGAGTGATCGAGGAGAGGATGAACCAGAGTCTGTCACTGCTCTACAAAGTACCATATGTGGCCGAAGAGATTCAAGATGAAATTGGTGAGTCGTGTTCAGTGAAAGATCCCTGGGCAGCTTGGAGGATTGATGATGTGGTGTAATAAAAATGAAGTCAAATGAAAACAGCAATAGAAATGTGCCAGAAAGAAGTAAATGCGTCACATTTTCTCTGGATCATTGGGACTTTTTACATGAATCCTTTGCCATTAGTCTTTTTCTGCAGAAGAAAATACAAACACTAAACGAAACCAGATGGAAGGTTTTAGCCCTCCAGTTTTTTAAAACAGAGAAAAGGCTGAGTCGTGGTGGAAAATCGAATATAGCTGTGCAGCTGTTTTTACAGCTATCTGTTTTACTCTGTTTTTAAGACGCCTCTGCATACAACCCCTCATTTTTCCAATTAGACCTGTTGGGCCGTAGTCATCGCCAGTAGTACAATTTAAAGCAGACAGTGTCCACTCATTAAAATATTTTTTCTTTTGTTTCCTTGGCTCCATTAAAGGAACCATATTATAGTGATGCAGCACACGTTAAAGTGGAGTGGGTGGAGTGACAGAACTGGGTCACAGCTTTCGCCGTGCAGCGTTCTGTTGGGAGTTGTGCAGATTTACACGGAAAATAGCTTTCAGAAAAATAATAATTGGTAGTTAGCAGAAATGGGAACAGACGTTTCTTGCAGCAGTTCTGGCTGTTGGAGAAAAATATGCTAACAGTAATCGATGAAGCTTGTTTTAGAAACCGCAGCTGCTGCCATGTCCTCAGGTTACAGGTATCGGCATGTCCCAGGTTTATACTCTGTCATTTGTCCTTTTCTGCAGATGAGCTACTCCAAGAGCAGAAAGCTGACATGGACCAGTTCCTGTCATCCATCTCAGAATCACAGCCAGATGTCACCGTCTCATCAGAGGAGAGCGTGGAAGTCCCTTTGTCTGAGGGCAAACCCTACCGGCCCATCCAGGTCACATCCTTGGGGTCCCGTCCAGAGCCCGAGGGTGAGCAGCTGCAGCCTCAGACACAGTCACGAGCAATATCGTGAACAACACTGTGGCTGTGAGGAAAACAATAGGCCTTACACATAAGTCTTTCTGAAGGGCAGTGGTGACGAAGCATGTTGCACAGTGAAAGAGAATAGGTTTACATTGTGTTTTGAGCCAAGCAAATGTGCAGTGTAGTCTATGGTCGAGACTTATCTGCGCCTGCATATTTCCCACTGGCTTAGCCTTCAACACAGAACTGCTAAGATTTTTTTTTAAAGTCACAAAGCCTCAGGGTCTGCTACTAAGCTTGAGCCAAAAGCAAGGGGGGAAAGAAACATGCAGTTATGGTTCTATTCTTTTTTACATCTGCGCCAAGCAAAAGATTGAATCCTCAAGGAGAGAAAAAAATGATGGATGGAGCGCTTCCAGCAAGAAGGAAGGCAAATTACAAGTAAAGCCCCAAGCAACATTTAATATCCAAGCCAACAGCCCAGAGGGCTTAGACAGAGCTAGCCAATCCTAAAATGGCTCTCTTTCTGGAGTTTAGCTGTCTTTATCATTTATTTTTGGATTCCTCCCTGCTGAACTCTTCCTAATCAATTAACACAGCTTGATAATCCTGCCTTTTCTCTTCTTACCTGAGTTCTTTTTTTCTTCTCTCCTTCCCCTTTTCTGACCTTCTTTTTTCTGTTGCTCATTTCAAATGCCAAGGCGATCTATCAGACTCCCCACGTGCCTTCAAGAAAGGTTGGTGCCTCTGTTGCATCTTGTTTTTCTGCCCCCGCTCATCTCCCCAAGCCATTCCCATCCACTATTTTGTTTCTTCTCCTTCTCCTTTCCCTCTCTGTATTCTTACCATTTCTGTTTTATCAGAAGCCATCTGGTTGTTTTCTACTTTTTTTTTCGTTGGCTCTCAGCTACTTTTTGTGCTTTTTGTCATACTAGGATTATCACCTCATGGTAAATAACATATGCAGTGGCTTTATAATCAGGTAGCACTAGGTCACAATGAGCCCCACGTCAGAGAGACTCTTGTGTGTTCGTTGTCATCCTGTTCTCAGTGCATTTGTCAAAATACCGTAATTATTTCACCTCCCACAAACTCATTTCCCTCCTCAGTTTCCTCTTTCCCGAAGGAAGTTGGTAGATTTAGTGTCCCTGTTTGAGGCTCAGTGTTTCCTCTGCTGACCCAAAGTCGGAATAGAGTCCATCCAACTGTTTAATCTATTGATAAATGACTTAAATTCTTTCTTTTCTTTTTTTTTAGCAAAATAGAAAAACTACTTTAGGACTTATCAAATCTTTGTACATGAGTGCTCCCATTGTTCCCATGGTGCTGTGACTGCTATGGCCAGATAAAAGATTATGTGCAGCATGCAGTACAATCTGATAACCTGCCCTGCCAGAGTAATTGGCATCACTGCTCGACAAGGCTTGCAAATGTGCATGCTTGTCCCACACTCAATCAAAAGATTGTACTTAATACTTAAGAATAATAAAACAGACTGGCTCGGAGCAGCAGCCCAAGGCCATAAGCTAATGCCGAATGTTACTTTTTCTGGTGTGTTTTTGTTATGAAACTCTAAGCGTGACATGTATTTTTGAAGATTTGTATGAGTTGAACTACAGTGACATGGTTATGTGAGGGATACAAAATACCAGGATACACATAGTCGTTTAGTGGGGTCTCATTCCGTGACTCACTGCATGTTTACAGAGAAAGCGCAGATAAATGCAAAGCACAGCTTCGAGGGGCCCTTTGTAGATAGTCAGTGTCATGCTCACAGTGCTCGCACTGTCCTGAATGGAAGAAAGGTCTTTGTTGTCAACAGTGAACTAAGGAGGCTGATGCAACGGGTGCAAGGACAGTAGCTGGATATCTATGCGCAGCTATCCACCACAGATACCGCTATCCCGGTTTGGTTGTTTGCTCGTGCTAACTTGCTGTTATTGACCGTGCTCCTTTGCCTCCTCCAGGGTCTGCCATGTCTGGCTTAGATGGTTTAATTGGTGCTGAGGAGAGAATCATCAACAGCAAACCAAAGGTCAGCGAGAATGTGGTAAGAGCTCCATTGTCGGATTGCGATTGTGTTTGTGCCTCAAAGCCTATTTATCTTTCTGACTTGAGAGAAGCACTGTTAAAGCAAAACACAGGACACGAACAGTTAAATATCATTAGACAAATTAATGAGTACACTGTGCTTTCACATAGCTCTCTTAAGTTCAGCATCTAATGAGACAGATTATTCCAGTAACTATGTTGTCATAGTTACAGCTAACTAACACCGAGCTATTTGCGTGTCTGCGTTTTCCTTCTGCTATACGACCCTGGTTCAGATCAACTCTACACTTTGTTCAGCAGTCATTGCATGTTACTTTCCTTTGCCAAGCTCAGCAGTCTTCTTCATGGATTTCAAATTATGCTTGGCAGCTGTGTGCGCGAGTGTGTGCGTGTTTGCTGTGTTTAGCATGCTGATCCAACATCAACTGTAAAGCTGCGTGTACTTTTGCGTGTCTGTGTTAACGTGATATATGCAAGTTTTTTGAGTGCATGCATGCGTCTTTTTGGGAATGCTAGTGTTTTTTGGGGGTTTTTGTTTTTTTAAAGCAAAGAAATCTAGAGGGGGGGGGGAAGGCGTAAAAATGATGTACACAGCTAAAATGTTCGTCGTGATTATGCTCTGTGACAAACAGACTCTGGACTGCTCTGTCTCTACAAACAGCAGATTTAGTTTCTGCCTCCTGAACACACCCACTCCACTCATAGCGCTTATTCTTCAGACCGGGGCTCTCAGTAATGAGAGGCTGACAGTCTGCTTAGAAAGACTTGTTAACTGTGTTGCTAGAAGAAAGTCTGTTGATGCTTGCAACCCTCCTCCCTCTCTCCTTCCAGTTTGAAAAAGACAGCTCCAAATGTATCATCACCCAAACACAGATAATCCTTAACAGTTTACTGTGTTGCACATTCACACCCTCTCACTCTCCCACGCCTCTCTCTTCCTATTTCTCTCTGTCGTACATGCACGATCTCACACACACATGTTGTGGTGAGTATAACCTGGGCTCCCCTGTCTGTGTTGACAGGTGATTGATGAGTCACTGGATGTTAAAGAAGTGGTTTACAGTGCAGAGAGAGTCAGCGTTATGCATGATGATGAGCTGGTGAGTACAGCAGCACCCTCCAAAGGGCTCTCTGGGGAACTGTAGTTATCAGTAGTGGGGAGAAGATGAAAGAAGGAGGGAGTGTGGGAGTGTGCAAAAACACCAGTTCTGCAGCTGATGGTTGTGTAAATAAAAAGAACAGACATTTTTTTAAAAAAACAACAACAACTGCACTGAAACAGACCCTTGAACCCCTCACTTTTATTACCATATTTTGTTGAGGCTAACTTGTTTTGGTTATTTCTGCATGGGTGCATGCTTGTTATGTGACTGTATTTGAATGTACACATTGAAAATATCAGTTCATATGATGAATGTGAATCCACACAAGCTGGGCGTGCTCAGTTTATGTGTGAGAATGAGCAGTGACTCCCCCCCCCCTCTTTACCCCAGTGGCTGTCCACATATGATTAGTTTGTGTCATATGTGTCAGGTTACATTGTGAAGATGAGCGTAGGTGACTGCGATTGTCTGCATTTATCGAACTAGCCAAGATAATACACAATCCTCCACAAAGATACCTGGCATGCATGTGCACACACTATTCACGAGTCAGTCGTGTCTCAAAGAACAAAAAAAAACGGATTTTGTCTCTATGGTTTCGGAACATAGCTTAAAGAGTCGGCTCTTTTCCACTCAATTTATTTCTCTCAAGGAAGGCTGGAATCTAATTTCCGTTCACACTTGTTAATAATTTACTGTCTTGGGTTTTAAAGAGAAATTCTTACATGAATTACATTATGACTATTGATCATGCTAACAAATTATACCTCATGTCACAGCTGAAGTGAATATTGATCTGATTTTATTGATTTAGCAGTGAACTACCTACAAAACTTGCCCAAAAACACTATCACTGCTATTAGTTCCCTTTAAAAGGACAGAGAGTAAGCAAAGGTAGTAGTGGCCTGAGAATCTGTGCAGCTTTGGAGGCAAACCCCACAGCATGGCAGATCTGCTTTCAAATGATGTGTTCATATTCATGTTTTCACTCGTTATATGCACATTACAGAAGTAGCAGCCACCACAAGATTCCTCTGTACCCTAAACATAAAAAGGTCCAGGGGTGTCTTGTGTTCAGATGGCTAAATAGAAAGAGGTAGGATAAGGTAGCTAGTACGTACATGCGGTGTCTTCATTATTGCAGAAAAACAACTTCACCGTTTGTTTTTATTGCTTCAGCGGTCTGCTGTGTTTGCACGTTTTGTCTCCTGACTGCTCTCCCTGTCTTCCCCTGACTAATTTTCCCTGTTAGGAGTCCTACCGCCCTCTGGGAGAAGACTTCAGCTTCAGTAGCAGTGCACTGATTGGCTTGCTGGTGATCGCGGTGGCCATAGCAACTGTGATTGTAACCAGCCTGGTGCTTTTGAGGAAAAGGCAATATGGCACAATCAGTCACGGCATTGTGGAGGTAAGCCACCTGTTATTTGTAGCACAGTGTGGAGATTGTGGGCACATAACCACACAGCTCTCTAATGAACTGTGGCTCTTCTTATTCCAAGTATCAGCTAGCGATTAAATTATCAGGATGTATATGAATAGAGCTGGAAATGGAAAGGCAAATTAGATAATTGTCCCCCTGCTGCATTTATGTATGCCACAGTGTGATGAGTTATTATATGCTGTGACCTTTTAGGCACTTGCAGTGGCCTTTTTTTTTTTTTAAGAGTGTATCTGTCTATCTATCTGTGTAGTGATGGACGCAGACCTAAACTTAGAAAAACACATTAAGGCAATAACAAAATCAGCTTACTATCACCTCAAGAATATCTCAAGGATAAAAGATCTGATGTCTCAACAGGACCTGGAAAAACTAGTCCATGCATTCATCTTTAGTAGGCTTGATTACTGTAACAGCATCTTTACAGGTCTACCTAAAAAATCAGTCAGACAACTACAGCTCATTCAGAACTCTGCTGCTCTAGTCCTCACTAAGACCAAAAAAGTGGACCACATCAGTCCAGCTCTTAGGTCTTTACACTGGCTGCCTGTCCGTCACAGGATAGACTTTAAAGTTCTGATGCTGGTCTATAAAGCTCTGACCAAAATACATCAGTGACCTCCTGACCCAGTATGAACCTTCCAGATTCCTCCGGTCATCTGGATCCGTTTTTTTTTTTATCAATTCCTAGCGTCAGAACCAGACATGGAGAAGCTGCATTCAGCTTTTATGCTCCATACATCTGGAACAAACTCCCAGAAAGCCTCAGATCAGCTGAAACAC
>VUQR01000675.1:0-17283 GCA_015108515.1 Hemichromis elongatus | reverse complement strand
TACACCATTGTTATTGCAAACTTGGAAATATTTTCCTTTGGATTATGGGGGTACTCTTGTAAAGCTTAACAGTGTAGTAATGTTATTTGTCCTTGTGTGCATCCAGAACATCCTGACTTCAATGAAGGAGATGGTGAAGGACAGGACGTCTGTGTTTATCGCCCACAGGCTTTCCACAATCGTAGACGCAGATGAGATTATAGTGCTCAATGAGGTGAGAACTCAGCCATTTTTTTTTATTTTTTTTATCTTTTTTTACTTGATCTCATTCTGCCCTGATTAACATCTTCAGGTGTAATGTAATTTTATACGACCGCTGAGTGTGCCCAAGTATAAACACGCAGTGTGTTAATTGCCAGTCCAATTAGATGATTTTACATTGAAGGATGATGACCCGCACTCTGCGTGACCCGCAGTGCACCGCTTGTGCCAGCAACAAGAAAGAAGTTAGCAACTCGTCTGTCTCTCTCCTTTTTTTTTGGCACTCATTTATTTACCTTTCTTGAACGTACGTGATAAAAACATGCTTTGTTTAGCTCCTCTCATTAACTTCAACAACAACAGGACACTGTTGGTAGAAGTGAATGTATTATTTTCTCCATAAGGGCTCATTAAACCAGTCGGACTCGACTGGGTGTTTTGGTCAGATGGCGTGTCTTGTTTGTCTCGGTGACTAATAATGTATGGGCCAGCTTCCCAGACACTGATGAGGCCCTGTCCGCGACTAAACATGTCTTTCCGTGGCGCTCGCCATACAAATGGCTTTATGCAGTTTTTGGTCAGATGAGTTTAAGTCAGGGTGGAGGTGAGCAGTGATACTTGGTGTGCTTTGCTATTGTGTGCCGCATTACAGAGCTGTCCCAGCTGCTTGGGCTCGGAGACGCTGCAAAGCACAACACAGCGAAGTCAGTTATTATCTGGAAAGAAAGAGTTCAAATAAAATGTAACACAGGTGAAGTGACATTTTCCGCCAGCGCTCGAGTCAGATGGGATAAAATGAGAAGAGGCTCTCTTTGAACTGCGGCGAGTTGAGCCTGTGCCGTTCGTGTTTCCCGAGTCAGATGGCGGGGATCAGAGGGTCGTGGCGAGGAGGCATGTTTGCGTGTGATGTCGCCACGGCGTTTGCTGGTGTCACCAGCAGAGGACTGCCTGGGGTGCTCATTAAAATAACGAGCGGAAGCAGTCACATGCTCATCCTGGGTGCACTAAAGATGATGCCAACACCTCTGCATGCTCATGGGAGGTGGGGGGAGGGGGGTGCTTTCATTTGTGTGTGACTGTGTGGGAGGGCTGTGTGGCGTGCGCGCGCGCGCGTGTGAATGTGTGTAGATTTGTGTGCGCGTCTGCGTGTTTTGCAAGAGGAATGCAACAGTTGTTGGGGAGGCGGCAGGGATTCTTATTGGAGGGGGGGTGTCTGCAGAGAGAGTGGTCGTGAAGAGATGCTAGCTAGGATTCTGTGTTAACAGCCCCTTTTTATTGTTCTGTGAAACCTTTTTTTTTTCCCCCTAATTTGATTTTTTTCCCCCCCATATAATTTGGCTTCCTTTTCTCTGTTTAGGGTAAAGTGGCAGAGCGAGGCACCCACCAGGCTCTGCTCAGCACCCCTGGCAGCCTGTACGGAGACCTCTGGAACGCCCAAAACAACAGAATCCTGAACAGCAGCAAGAACTCGGCCGAGCCGCGGGCCGAGCGGCTGTCCCAGAAGGAGGAGGAGAGGAGGAAATTGCAGGAGGAGATCCTCAACAGTGTGAAAGGCTGTGGGAACTGCTCCTGTTGAGAGAAGCTGCCACCCGCCATGTTTGTTCATTCCTCACAGATGGCCTACACTGGAATCCCCTGGTCTGCGTGCTATTGGGCAGGCGGGTACATCTCCCACTACCCCACTACCCACTCCAGCCAAAACCCTGTTATAATGACTATCTCTCCTCTCCAAGGGAATAAAGGCCAGCGCTCGCCAAAATGGAGGAGGAGGAGGAGCAGGAACAGGGAGCAAGAGTGTTTAGCACTGGCTGATGTCCAGAGAGAGAGCTTATATGCCAGTTGTCTCAGCTGAAGCAAAGCATAAGAGACCTTGTATATCACATACGTGCGTGTAAGACATCTGTTAGTCAACATGGTTGCCCCCTCCTCCTCATTTTTTTTTGACATCAGGTTTATTGACATCTTCCTCTGCACTGGAAACAGATGAGCGTACATGTAATGACTTGCATATGCCTTGATATTGATGCAGGATTTGTATTGATATGATTTTAAAACAATTCTTTACAAAAGTAATTAAACTTAGGTTTGCTTTTTATACATATATATAAAGGGTGTATACGTGTGCCAGGCTGTGCTGCAGTATGTTCGCCCGTCAAGTTGTGATTGACATTTATTCTCAAAATGTGAAGATGTGTAGATGATCTGTTCCCAGTAGACGGCGATATTTATATATCTATGTATATTTTTTTATCTTGTGTGCGCGAGCTATTTTGTGCAAACAAGTTCATTATCCCATTCACACAATTATAAGATAAAACTGACTCACGGAACGTCAGGGCCTTTGTACGAATCAGAGATGGATCAAAACATCATTTAGATGCTGGCTCTCAAAGAAACACCCAACAGCTCCCCATGTGAACTGCTCATATGTCACAGTCACTTTCATGTAAGCTTAACACTGAGACTAACAGGAAGGAACTCTAATAACTCATAGACGGGTCTCACTACAATTTAAGCTGCATTTACAGGTAACATCTTAAAAGCATTTTTTTTAACCATCATATCCCTTAGCCTTGGTTGACAAGCCTCTTCTGATGCAGTTATTTGGGAAGATTGGATTTTTTTTTTTAGTGTATGACCAAAGTAAAGACTCTTTCCTTGTGAAGGTTACTTGTAGATTTGTACAGACGGACAGTGCACACACGCCCTCTCTTTCTGAGGGCTGCTTTAGTTACGAAACACTTTTTTGTTTGGACCGTTGCTATAATGTTGCATCGAAAAATGAAGAAATTTATCACTGGGTGTCTTTCACATTTGGCTTCATAGTGCTCTGGACTATGTTGGTGTGTTGGTACAATTCAGATTAATAAATGTTGACTTTTCTCTAAATAACAAAGATGTTGGCTCCATATGCATGTTCTGAGTAATTTCAGAGATATGACTATGTATAAAACAAGAGGATAGGCATTTATTTTTTCTATCGTGGTATCGGGGTTGATATGTCTAGGAGCGCTCACAAGGTGACACACAGATCACTGCACATTTCTCAAGCTTTGATTTTTACTTTTTAAACGAATAGCTGTGAAATGTGCCTGTTTCACAAAAGGGTTAGAGGAGAGCTTTAACATCATATATGGTTTAAAGCTACAGCAAATTAACATGTCTTGTTTACTTAGTACAAATATATACATAGATTGTTTTGTTTAGCAGCTGCTTTCATGCCAGACCAGTTCTGAATTGTGCAACACATAACATGAAACCAAGTGTAATGCCAAACTGGAGTAGATAAAATCTGATCATGAATTAAAATCTGAAGGTGTCTAAAGTCATTAAAGGTGTTGCTGGGTTTGAAATAGCCGGCGTTCACGTACAAATGTGACTGGAATGGATTCAGGCTTTTTGTTCGTCTGCCAGAAAGCGAATGAGCCTATTTACACAATATTCAGCTGTCTTTATTATGCTACTTTGACCTCCAAAAGCATTCACGCTAATGAGAAACGAATGAAATCTTTGCCTCAAATGCTCACTGCTCAATGCCACATGTCAGCTAGGATAACAGTTGAATTTTATTTGCATTAATCTCTTATTTTTATGTTTGCTTTATTTGCCCTTTAAGACATCTACATATCGCTAAATTGTCTCAGTTCAGTAACAAAATTTTGATATCTTAAAATTGCATTTTTAAAATTACATAAGCCTTTTTTTTCACCTTTTTCTTAAAAAAATAAATATAAAAGTAAACCTCTGTACATCCAAACTCGTTCTATATATATGTACAGTTCAAAAAATCAGCATCTGTGGTGGTATGTGGGTGTAGTGCACACAGCATGGGTCACTTACAATTGTGTGAAAACCCCATTAATGCTAAAGAACACATCCTGTAAGTTCTAGAGGAATATACGCAGCCATCTGGATGACATCATTCTAAAGGGAGCGCTTTGCTTACTTTAAGACAATATCACTAAAGAAAGGACAAAAGGGCGTAAATTTTTTACATTTTGGGGCCACAGCATCCCAACTTTTAAATGCTTTTATTCCTCAAGTGTTTCATACATGTACGTCCATAATTTTCTAGACAAAGTGTTTGCAGTTCTGCCTCTGTAAACCACCACAGTGGATTTTTAATCAAACTTTGTGAGTCTGAAGTGCAGACTTTAAATATTAATTCAAAAGGTTTATGTAAATTTGCTGTTTAAGAATTTAAGAATTAAACAAGAACCGAGAAATGTTGAATTTATACATAGGGCCCCCATTTTAGAGGCTGAAAATTAACAGGGGAAACTGACTTCAATATAAGGATTGTTTTTATACTTGGATGGAAATCAATCTAGAGCTCATGGATATCACCAAATGCTGTGTTTCCTCCCTTGAGATACTCTGCCAGGCACTTAGTACAGCTGCCTTCAATTAACTGCTTGTTTGTGGCCATTTTTATACATGGTACTCCATTTTCAGATGATCAGAAATAATTATAATTAGGCCGACTAGCAGGAATATCAGATTCACTGCTTGCGACTGATGACGTCATTAGGTTTAAAAACAATATACCCAAACGAGACAGTTTAGGAGATTCTCCATGAATGTGAATACAGAGGATTTAAAGCAAAATACAAACCACTGGTTACACCCAGATCGGGCTTTTACAGGAATACCAGCACAGTTCTGGAAATAATTCAGCTCAAACTGAGATTACCTTGTGCCAGAATAGTTGCAACGATCTAAAGCATGCCACATTATCTTTGAAACATGGTGGAGGTATTGTCATGGCGTGACTGCCCCTTGTGGCTGCTGATGGAAGCGGCAGATTGAACTGTGACGTGTACACATCTGTACTCTCTGCTCAGATTCAGACAAAAGCTGCAAAACTGGCTAAAGGTTAGCGATCCAAAGCACACTGCAAAAACAACCCAAAAGTTTCTTGAGGTGACTTAGTCACTTAACAAATCACCTGAGCTAACCCGATAGAGCATGCTTCACAGTTACTCAAGATGAAACTAATTTACGAAAAGCCCATTTTTGACTGATTTAAAATTGACTCTGCTAATGTTTCAACTGAAAAACTATAAAAATGTGTCTTTGTCCAACATATTATGGACCTAACTGTAAAATGTCCCTTAATAAACATCTCTGTGTTACATAGTGAATCCGTGTCACCCATGACACGATCAGAGAGATTGTTACAGCTTTTGCATTTCGCCCCACTAAAGCAGATGAGATCTGTCATTAGGAGCAAAGCCTCCAAGCTTGGAACGCAACAGTCCACTCACACACTCTCCTTGTGTTCATTGTCTGGTGGACAAACTGACACTGGATTCCCCTCAAGAACCCCTGCAGCGTTCTGGATACTCCTCCGGGACCGGAGACATCAGACAACATTTTTTTTTTCTCTGAGGCCTTTCGGCAGGATTATAATTGAAACTGACAATAACAAAAACATTCCCATAATGTGACAGACCAAGCCCTGCTGCGCTGCATTGTGAGGCCTCCACCACCTTCTGAGGAAGTCACACATTACAGATGAAAGTAGACTTTGATAAAGCCCTGCTTAAAAGGAACCCAACTGGATGATTACTGGTTGGATGGGTCTTCTTTCAAGCCTCAGATGTCCAGGCAGTCGAGTTGATGTTAATGGTGTCCTTCTCATCTAACCTAGGCAGATGAGATTATGAGACTATTCATTAGCGGCTCCCAACAACGTTCAGCTGCTGCCCCTAACAGGTTATTCACTAATTATTCAGTGAACATAACTCGCTATGATCTGCCTGGGTTCTGTGAAAGAGCTTTAGATATTACACCGACTTTTATTTTTTTCCCTCTTCTTTGCTGAGGCAAAGCTTTGTGTGTGTCTGATACGGTCAAGGACATAACACTCTCAAGTACTGAAGTTACTAAGCAATCCGAGATGGACTTACACAGGCGGGGTGTTTGCTTTATCGCTTTTTTATGTTTAGCTACTGAAAATCCTAAAAAAAACAAAACAACTCTTCTTCAGTGACCTTTAATTGTCTGCATGCTGTGCATGTGATTAGCACTGTTTTGAGCTGCATGTTTTAAGGAGGTAATAATATGGGAAGCCATTTCCCTCTTTACTATGCAGCATTCTGTGAGTGTGAAGGAAGGCAGGCATACAAAAGCCTCTATTAATGACCTTAATATGGACCGCAGCAGGCGAGTGAGCCTGCAACGCAAAGCACGACCTTCTAACTGAAGGAGAGATTTTCAAAGAACATGCTGCTGATGTACATACAGGATGATGTCTTCTTGTTGCGCCCACTCTTTCTGCCTTTACATGGTTATAACATATTATCCATCACAGTGATTCAGTGCAGAATTTAATATGCAGATCCCTTAAACATGCCCAGAGAGCTACGTCTCCGGTCCCACGACAGCCACCCAGAGCGCACAGGTGATAAGACGCATTCAGCCACACACGTCAAATCCCCGCTGACCCTCCCCTCGGCCTGTTGTTGAAGTGCACCGTGCTTATTTTCATCGGGATAACAGGCAGACCAGGCTGAGACTCAGGGCGATCCCTCTGCAGCAGACAGTTAGCTCACTCCCATCCCACTACAATGGAACCAGCATGTGGCCAAGGGCGTTTACGCCTTAATAAATATGCATCGATGCCTCAGAGAAGATGTAGTTATTTCCACCGTTTTGTGTGGGAGTGTAAATTTATGTGCGTAATCCCTGTGTACTATATCAGTGCTCCTGGTCAAAATGAGAATGAATATTCACACATGCGCGCACTTGCACGCATGCAGCTGGTTCTTTTAAAGTCAATAAACACACATACGACGGCATTACCATCTCTGCACAGATACAGTGTGCTGCACATGACGCAACCCCTGAGCAGATGATCCAGGACACACATTTTGTGTGTGTGTGCGCGCGCGCGCGTGTGTAGTGTTTGCTGCAGATACCAAATTTATGAATGTATTTTGAATTTCAATATGTTTGGTCCTCACAGACAAGAATAATTCTCCCGTTTTAGCATTATATAAACAGCTGAATATTTTCCAAAGCTGATCATGCAAAGTTAAATAGCTCCCTTTTTGAAGGCAGCTGTTTTTTCCCTCTTTCTCTCTCTCTCTTAAAAAAATGTGTGGTCTCCATGGGTTTGCAAAAATTTGTTACTTTGTCTAAGATGCTAAAGACAGGCACATAATAGATGGAGACCCAGTGAAATGACTACTGCTGTCAAGGAATCCCAGTGGAGTTGTTCCATTATTCACTGTGTGCAGAGTACCTCCGGGGGGGGGGACATGACATCATCATCAGTAGCGCGGTTCAGCAAAAAAAAAAAAAGAAAGAAAAAGAAAGAACTCGGTCAAAGCCACAGCACTGTTCTGAAAAGTAGCGCAGAATTAGCGTCTACATTAGGAGAGATTATCTTTTCAGGGTTTCAATCTCCATAAGAAAGGTCATGTCTAGAATTACTTTTGCCAAAATTTTGTTTCCCACGAACGTAATTGGACGTTCATTTCAAACTTTTGAAATGACTCGGTAATAAAACTTTCTGAAATCTAGTTAAAAAATTTTTTTTTAACGTAAATTAAAAATACGCACGAGTGCTGCGCCTCTTCTGACTGTCGCCTGTTATTGTGGTAAAGACTTCAAACTGATTCACACCTGCAGCCTGCACGCACATGTTCACTTCTGCTATTTGAATTGCAGTCAGTGCCTCTCATACAGAGGCTGCAAATCAAGGTCCAGGAAGCCCCCACCCACCAACCCCCCTTCTTAGACTGCTTGGTCAGGCACGCTGATGCTAATGCAGAGATGGATTCACGCAGGTTACAACTGTCATAATCTTATTGGAGATTTCACACTGACTGTCAAACCTGGTGAACATCAAAGCCTGAAATTTCAGCATTTACTTTCCCCTCTCAGTGAATAACAGCCTTTAATTTTACATTGGCTCGAATGTCAGAATCACCCCCCGTGGATTTATTTAAACTTTAAACTGTGTTAGGTAGAAACTGCCCATTTTTCATATTTAATTCAGTGCGGCCTTTCAGCTGCTTAATGTGATAAAACATTACAAAGTTACAAAATATAAAATAAAATAAAATAAAATCTGTCAGGGTATGCTGGCTAGTCATGGTTTACACCACATGTGATCACCTTGTTATTAACTCCATCCTTCATTAAATCACTTTAAATTGAATAAAAAATAATGAACCACACAAAATAATAACAGCTGTATAAATGGGGCTCTCTGGTCAGCCATGAGACCGCTAATATGCTTTTTGTTGGAATATATGCTTCTTTGTGAAAGCAATTAAATGAGAGCCCTTGATTTACAATCTAGCAATAAAGGGAGATAATCCTGTAGAAAGAACAATGCCACTCTCTGTAAGAAAACACAGAAATAGCGTGATGCTTCCGCTCCACACCTGTGTAACAAGAGTTTGGACATGTAAAGCTTCCAGCTGTGATGGGCAGCTGTTTGGGCGTTCCATTTAGAGAGCTTGTCAGTGAAGCTGTTTCTCTGAAATACAGAAATGCAAATAATATGTCATTCTTCTTCTGGTCCCTACCTATTTTTCTAGGATTTACATCACTCTGTGCTATTTCAAAAATATAGATTCTATAAAGCTGCTGTCAGCTATGCGTGTCTGCATGTTAAAGGAAGGAAGAAATACAGTTTTAACTGTGTGTTGGCTCTTCTTGATCTTCATGTCAAATCTTTGCCACTCACTCAACCACTACATGCACAGTGTGCAGCCTTTGGCCTTTCTTCTGTCTCACAAAATAGATATGTGAAATGTTTCTTTGTGCTCTATGATATGGGATTAAATTATAATAATCCCATATCATCTATGGGGATGCCCTGCAACAGACTGATGACCAATCCCACCTCTCATCCTGACAGCAGGGAATGGCTCCAGCTAATGGAGAGATGGATCTTTGGTGATCAATATTTATATGAAATAGATCCTGAATTTCTGCCATCATCAGTGATAAGCCAACATTTTCACATCCCGATTTAAATGTTTAAATTATACATTACATAATTATATATTCTCCTGAAACTTTTTTAGGTACGCCTTGCTAAAACTAGGTTGGAAACACTTTTCCTTTTAGAACTGCCTTAATTCTGCATGTCATGGATTCAACAAGGTGCTGGACAGATTCCTCAGAGATTTCAGTTCATGTTCACATGAAAGCATCACACAGTTGTTGCAATTTCACCAGCTGCACATCCATGATGCGAATCTCCAGTTCCATCACAACCCAAAGGTGCTCTATTGGATTTAGATCTGCTGACTGTGGAGTTCATTTGAGGACAGTGCACTCATTGTCATGTTGAAGAAAGCAGTTTGAAATGCTCTGAGTTTTACCACCTAGCGTGTTTTCCTGTCAGAAGATGGTACACTGTGGTCATGAAGGGACGGACACAGGCAGCAACAATACTCAGGTGGGCTGTGGTATTTAAATGTTGCTCAGTGGGTAGCTAAGGGTGCCAAGAAAATATCCCTCACACCATTACACCAGCAGCAGCAGCCTGAACCACTGATACAATGTGGGGTGGATGTGTTCTGACTCCACCATCTAAGTGTTGCAGCACAAATAAAGATCTTCTACTGTGGAATCTGATGATTTGGTGTGAACCATAACCTCAGTTTCATGTCCTTAGCTGACAGTAGTGGCAGCTGGTGCGGTCCTCTGCTGCTGAAGCCCATCTTTAACATGTTATGTGCACTTCTGAATATCTTGGTTGTAATAAGTAGTTATTTATGATACTGTTGCCTTTCTATGAGCTTGAAGTTTTCTGGCCATTCTCCTCTGATCTCGTGCAGCCTCTTTATCCAGAGGACTGAGAGAGACCATTCTTCGCAAACCCTAGACATGCTTATGTTGGAAAATCACAGTAGATCATCAGGTTCTGAAATAATCAAATCAGCCCGTCTGATACCAACAACGATGCCATGTTCAAAGTCACTTAAATCACCTTTCTTCCTAATTCTGATGCTAAATTTAAACATCAGCAGGTCATCTTGGTGGTGTCTACATGTGTAACTGCACTGAGTTGCTTTAATGTAATTGGCTGATTAGAAATCTATGTTAATGAGCAGTTGATCAGGTGTACCAAATACAGTGGTTGGCAGGTGTATTTTTAAGCTACATGAGCAAAATTTCAAAATGTTTCACTGTGAGTTTTTACAGCTGAGCACATTTTTCACATTAATTTCACTACGGCATTATTTATTACCTCTGTTTACTGTAAAGACACAAAGAAACTAATTATAGTGGAATGAAAACGTTTCTCTCCTGGCAGCTTTGAGTTTAGTTAATAACTCGCTGCACCGAGAGAAGCTGTAAGTTAATTTGTCTCTTTCTTAAAAAAACATCTGTACTGATGTATGCAGTTGAAAAGGTATTTTAAGAAGTATGCATATAATTTCTGTTACTATGGAGTCACTATGGAGATCATCAGCCCTTGTGCTTTATATCTACAGTGAAAACATAGGTAATCAAATAAATGCTATCTATTTCAAAGGTAATTTGCAGGGCGTGTGTTTGTGTGTGGTGGGTTTGAACGCATTTCAAAGAGTTATAGATAGACATGGTTATAAGAACAGAACTAAGAGCAATACTAAATATCAAAGATACCAATCTGTCCTTGTATGTGACTTCAGTAATAACATGACTGACTGAATTATATTGGAGAGCATTACAAATCAGTCACACAAGAGGAAATAAACTGTTTAGTCGAGGGTTTTTGTTTTGTTTAAGCATTACTACACTTTTGAGACTGCAGACAGACATCCTGCCATCGGAAAATAATCAGCATTTAAATCTAAACTATTACGAAGTCATTTTTAATAATAACCTAAACAGCTGCAATTTGTGTTGTATGTTGTTAAAATACGGATACAGATTTCATCTCCTCAAAATGTGTGAAACATAGTTACATCGCTTTTATACTTAGAAAGATGATTATCCAAAGCCTGCCATACCACAACCAAGTTAGCTTGTGGAATGCCATGCTAGCTAGCTAGCATGATCTGTAGAGTTATGACAAAAGCATTTCTTTGTAATGAAAGCAGACTGTCTAATATGGAAAAACTGAGACATATTGCTAGAACTGAAATTACTTTGGAGATTATAAGTTGATTACTTTGTATTTTTATGTAAATTTGAGTGTTTATAGCCTCTATATGAAATATTGATGTGGCTTTCAAATCTAAGAACACTGCACCAAATGTCAGACATGGTGGTGGTAGCTCCGGCTGTTTTCCTGCCAGTGGTACTGGTATTGTAAAACAGTGGATAAAATAATGAAAAAGAAGGACTACCTCAAGATTATTCAAGTTCTACAAACAAACAGCTAGAAAAATGATAATTTGGACATAGTCTGTTCCAACAGGGCAATAATTCAAACCGAATCAAAGCTGGTTTTGGATTGGATAAAGCAGGCTAACAATTAGCTTCTGGAATGACCTTCCCAAAGCCTTGACCTCAGCTCTATTGAGAATTTGTAGACTATGTTTAAAAGCTGGGTCTGTGCGGGGAAACTAACCGATTTAATGAACAAATTCTACTAAGAAGACTCGGTAAATATCCTGCCAGAATTACGCCAGAAGCTTGCTGATGGATTGTAAAAGTGTCTGGTTGAGGTGCAACTTGCTAAGGGACATTTTATCAAACATTACCGGGGGGTGAATGTATGGATTATGAATTAGATGAGAGAAAATACCAAATATATTTAAAATCGTGTGCACCCAATTCTTTTTGTTAAAGTTATTAATGATATAGAGAACAGTTCAAAAGAATCAGTCCAAAATTACCATAACATTCATGGCCATGATGACTATATATAGGCCACATATAGCTATAGACTAAATACAACAACCTCCTGAGAATCAAGGAAAAAATATTTTTCAGTGTAACTGTTTTCTGATTTCCTGCCTCTCTGGAGCTAAAAGAGGACACCCAAGCACATGAGATATCTTTGGAAAGGCCGGGACATCCTCTATTTAGTACATCAGGACTTAGTAGAGTAGTTGAAATCAGTCAAAAGATGTAGACCAAAAACAAATGTCCATAATAATCGACTGTATGTAAAACTGTGACCCAGTTTAGATAAACCGTACTCTCTTTATTTGGCTGATGGAATACCTTTTAGATATAATTTGATTGTTTAAGTTTAACAATGTTAAATATGATGGGAAAGACATTTTTAAGTGAGTGAAAAATTAATCAATTAGGAGAGGAGATTTGTTTGTAAAATATTCTAAAACAAATAAAAATATCCACCAGAAGTTCTCAAAATCAAACCCTTTATTTTTCAGACTATCTTCAAATCATCATATTTCAGGGGCTGAAAGAAAGAAATGTTTAGTATTTGTTATTCATTAAACAGTATGAAACCATAATTGTCATTATACCAACCAATTAATTTAATGACTGTTTTACAAACTGACAGCTGACACTTCATGTTTCAGCCGTGTGCAAAAATGTTGAACATTTCCTTGTTGCTGCCTTTCCTTGTTGTGTACGTCTGATGGAAGTCTTTGTCATTAGCAATAGCAAACTGAATATCTTTGAATCTTAGATTGCCAGATGTGTAATACACAGATTCTAGATCTGACCGACAGTCATGACTATGTGGAAAAAGACCACCGCCAGGAAGAATTTGGTCCTATTTTATTAGACAAATGCTAAAATCAAAGATTCAACAGATCTGTCAGAACTGTATATAAAGTTAAAGTGGGGGAGGGTGAGTCCTTTGTCCCACCTGTAAAATTCTCAGAACCCACAGTCCAAGGTTAGAGTCAGCAGTACTGTGGGTCAGCTAACTTATTTAGCACGCAGACAACTAGCATAGGGTTCGGCAGTCATCCTCCTAGACCCTCCACCCTGTGCAGTCACCCACCTTCAGGCTGAAGCATGTTGTACGCCCTGGCCTGCACAAAGAAACACAGAGGAACGAGAACTCTTAACTGTACAGCTCACAGACCCTCAAAAGAAATGTCTACTATGGAAGTGAAGATTTCTAATAATAATCTAAGCATGGATGGTGTAACACACTGTAAATAGCCCCCCTCCAAAAAGAAAAAAAGTGACAGTGTGGATCATAAGTAGACTACAGTAGAAGGGCAATAAAAATAAAATTGGCTTTCCACTGGCTCAATGCAACTGTGTAAGACACGTGGAGAACCACTCCCAAATCAGTGCCACCTACAAATGTAGTGAGTTAATGATGCTGGTCTACCCTATCACATGTGAAGGATGCAGACTGAATTTGACAATTTGGCCTCTGAAAAATGAAATCAGGCTGTTGGCATCAAACAATATTTCATGTTTTCAGTGAGACAATCAATCAGTATTCAAGGAAATATTTAAAAACATTTGTGAACATAAGCTGAAAATTAGACAGTGAAGAGGGCTCCATGCATCTAGCCTAATGATTGTACCCTATATATGTGTGTGTGTGTGTGTGTGTGTGTATACATATCTATCTATCATCTATCTATCTATCTATCTATCTTACAATCATTATTTTACATCCAGCCGTCCACTTAATGACAAAATTACTCTAACATATGATCTCAAATCCATAAAAATACAAAATACACAAAAAAACATCGTCACCTCTTGAATAGACGTTAGTAAAAACAAAAATAATAACGTACGTGCAAAACACGTTTTTAAAGTAATGGTTTATTGAGTTTGCTAATCAAATTCATACTGAGAGAGCGAGACAGCGAGAGAGAGAGAGAGTGAGAGAGAGCGAGAGACGCTCAAGTCTCCCCAAATATCGCTTCCAGTCCGGTACGCATTGTGAGTGGGCCTATCACACAGCACAGCAAACATGAGTAGCCTATTCATTATTCATGTCATTGCAGTTGCCCTGTTATGATACAGTCCTATTTGGAGTGGGCTATACCTGATTTGCTCAGCGCGTCCGTCAAAGCAGTGCGTGGCCCTGCGTCGGCTGGCTGTGCGCGCTCATAGGTCGGACCAAGAAGAATCGGAGGGGGAGCAAGTAAAGTGCGCGCCTACGAGACTGCGCGTCGCAAGGAGGGGTAGAGGTTCAGCTGGAAAAAAAAAGAAAAAAAGGAAGGCGAAAAAAAAATACACCGTGACAATGGCAACATCAAGCATCTCGTAAAAGGTAGATAACAGGCGAGGGGGCGCCACGAATCGGGAGTTTGAGCGGCGACGGCCCCTGTTGGTCCCGAGAAAAGCGGCGATATTAGGACATGCTGGCTGCCCTATAGCGCGTTTCCTGGAATACGAATTCTTCCGTAATTGAAAATGGAGCGGCGGGGGAGAGGAGAGTCGCGCTGTCTCCATCATTGAGAGGCGCGTCCACCTGCTATTACTGGAGGCCCGGGCTGCTGCTGCTGCTGGTGGTGGTGGTACTGGTGGTGGCGGCAGGGGAGGGAGGGTTGGGGGACATGCAGGGGAAGTGTTTGCATTTCGGGGGAAAGACGCATCTCTGATACTGTCCTGGGCAGCTGAGAAGGATCCCATTGCGACGGGGGAAAAAAAACGCAGTTTGGGCGCACACGCTCTGGAGGTAGGCAGAGAAAACGCTATTATGCTGCTATTCAGCGTGCCGTGTGTATTTGAATAGAGAGCGAGCTCTATTTGGTATGCACAGGACAGCCTGATTTATACACACACACACACACACAAACACACTGATTTATATCCCTGCCTTCCTTGATTTGGTCTGATCGGACATTTTATTCAAAGGGAGAACTCACACCATGCATGCGGTGTAGTAGCAGCCCTACCTCCTTGGGACAGCTGTCGTAGCCTACATTCATTCGTCTCTGCTCCATCGATTACCTTCTCCCTGCGAAAAAAAAATATACCCCCACTTACTTAAAGCACAAGCTCCGATCTATTCGCTTAAGGCTGACAAATTCAATCCAAATACAGATGCCACGTGTGGTTGTTCGCGTTGATGCCAGTTACCTTGCACTGTTTGCATGTTTTGAAGGCAAACACTGGCCTGTGGACGTCATTTTGAAGCAACGTAATGCATCCCGAGCAGTACACTGGCCCAAAAATGAAAAAGAAATGAATAAAGGGGGAATAATCTATAGTCCAAACTGATGAATGATTCATGAATGAGCTATTGAAACCTAATGGGATAACACATCATCTCTCTAGGCCCCTCCACTGTGATGGCGAATAAATGATTCATAAACGGTTTATAAGCACAAATCCTTAAAATTGGCCTAAACATGACGATAGCAGAGGCTCACACGCAGGTGCACCAAGGCATGTGTGAATGCCTGCACTGTCGGGTCACTGGATCAGTAGCTTACTGTGTCTGTGCTCCCCTGTAAGGATGCTTCATGACAGATGTTTTACTGGATGTCCCAGTCTACCACACTGTCAGCCAGACGAGCCTCTCTGAGAAATAATGAGCTGCAGCCCAAGATAACAGCCTCTGTGCTTGGTTGTTGTGGAGGTGTAACTTTGTTTTAAATAGGGATTTAATTGGATTAAATTTTAACGAGCTAGAAATGTGCCTGGCTGATATTTATTGGAATGCCTTGTAAGATGGGATTTTCAAATTAAAAAAAAAAGAAGAAGAAGAAGAAGAAAAACTTGGCAAATTTATCGCCACAGTTAATGATCTGTTCAGCTCGCAGTTATTGACCCGGCATGACTTGGTTTTTGATTTGTGTTTGAAGCCTTTGTAGCCTACTTGACAGGGTGCTTTTGACTTTGCTGCACGTTCTGGGAAAGTTGTTGGATTATTAGCTTAAAGAAAATATGTAATAAGTAATGTTAAAATGCAGATGTCCAAGGGTGGGGAGGGGGGAGGGCAAGTATAGTGAGCTGTTAGTAAAATGTCTGTCCATCCCCACTCCTCTAATGTGAGGACAGGAGTGGAAACCAGATGGAAGGCCATGCATTGATTGAGTCAAAGAGAGCCTATAAGAGGGCCAAACTGAGTTGACACGTTGATGTGGGTGTCATTATCACGTGTGACGGCACAGTGCGCCATTGGACCCAAGGCTATGTGACGTGTGGAGGGGAGAGGGCCTTGTTTGAGGATCACAGATACGGAAATGATGATAGCTATCATATCAGCCGTGCCTTCGTTCGGCGACGTGCCACCGAGCGCGACGTGGAGATTTGTCTTTTACAGCATTTGCCACTCACATCTCCTCCTGGTCAGTCTCATTGCTGTCACCAAAGTGCCATTTTCCGTTCCGTTGAAATTGGGTGAGAAATTGAGCCCAATGACACATTTCAGCACCGTGGCACGGTTCCACGGCAGCGAGGATAGCGCTGGCAGGTTTTCTGAAAATGTGTTTAAAATGCTATTCGAGCGTTATGTTGCAGCAATAAAACCAGCAGCTTGTGTACATAGTCTCTTATCTTCCCCTGTCCATGTGTGCACCGTGGCTTCTCCTCTGCTCAGCCTAAAGGCACATGTTGGGCCTCTACTCTCATGTCTCTTGAATGGGAAAGAGTCTCAATTATACACAATGAATGGCTCCTCATCAGTAATCCTTTTCCCTACAAGTGCTCGCATTCTTCATATCTCAGGGTCATGCTTCTGGTCGACAGTGTGTGCATCTGTTTACCGAGCAGCAAACATTTATTTGTGTTATTGATTATTTTTCCGTAATTCCCCAGTCGCTTATGTTGCATTATCCTGCTAGAGCACAGGTGAGAACATCTCATTAGGCATACAGAAAGGCCATTCCTAGCTCGTATGGAGCCATGCTGTGTTTTATGCCTGGAGCACTGTGGTTTTCTCCGCGCACAGTATAGAAGCACCTTAGCCGAGTCTCGGTCTGTGCAGAAGCACGCTGAGCTCACCGGGGCCGACTGCATGTTTAAGCACACTGTGCTTATGTCAGGCCACTGTATGCCGAGGCCTGCTGTGTCGACCGCAGCCCTGTGCTAGGGTTGTGACGGGCTGGCTGTGGCCCAGCGGAGGCAGTCTTTCTCTGTGCTGCTGCTGCTGCTGAGTTCTGTAATTAAAGGCAGAGGTAAGTCCAGGGGAGAAGGCTGAGCTCTGATTGCTTTTCATGGCCGCGAGGAGAGAGCTCCAGTCTGTCCTGAGGGACTGAGGTGCTGCTGAGCTCTTTG
>VUQR01000673.1:29457-42811 GCA_015108515.1 Hemichromis elongatus | reverse complement strand
CATTCCTGCAGCAGCGTTCTGCTGTACGGATCACTCTCTGGAGAGCTTTTTGGTACTTAACACAGCTGTTTCCATACCAAGATGTGATGTTCTGTGTGAGGATGCTCTCCACAGCACCTGCATAGAAAGTCCTGAGGATCGCTGGCGAGACCCTGAACTTCCTCAGTTGTCGGAGGTGATACAGGCGCTGCCTTGCCTTTTTGGACTGTGCCTGAATGTGGGCAGACCACGTCAGGTCTGAGGAGATGTGGACACCGAGATACTTGAAGGACTGCACCCTCTCCACTGGAGCTCCATTGATGATAATGGGCTTGTAGTCTCTATGCTGACTCCTTCTGAAGTCCACCACCAGCTCCTTGGTCTTGCCAACATTCAGCTGGAGATGGTTATCCTTGCACCATGATGCCAGATTCTTCACTTCATCCATGTAGGCCGCCTCATCGTTGTTGGAGATGGCGCCCAACACCACTGTGTCGTCAGCAAACTTCACTCGATGTTACATCCATCTTTTATATACAGTTAGCACAGTGCCACTAAACACATGTTTGTGTTTATCTGCTGCTGTAAGTTTGAGGTTTTATTATCTGGTTAATGACAGCGATCTGCTTTGTACCTTATGAGCAGTGATGGAGACCCAGAGCAGCACTATGGACATGGATGTGTTCCATACCCGACTAGAAGTCATGTTGCAGTAAGTGATAGAATAAATCTATAAAAACAATTTTATAATGTACTAGCATGAATATTTTTTTATGGAAAATAAGTTCCTCTGATAAATAGTTGAAAAGTTCCTAATTATTTTATGTTTTCAGGGACATGTTTGGAGAAGAATGCGTGAACTTCAGCGATGGTAAAATCATCTCTGTGACTGTGGATGGGAAGACGGTGCACATTTGCTTGAAAACAAGGGTGAGGGTGTTTTATCCTGTTAGTGGAAGCTGCTGATTTGGTGTTTGAATATGTCGCTGACTTCTTGTCCCCCTCACCAGTCTGTGTGCTACGAAGATGAATGCACAGAGGACGATTCACTCAGAGAGATGGTGGAACTGGCGGTGCAGCGGCTCTATGACGCTCTAAACCCCATTATCTGAAGAAAGACACACACCTGCCTGCGGATCTCCGGACATTGTTAGCAATCGGTCATCAGATATACAAACACAAATCTGAAACAGTTGGGACATGGTGTTAAAATGTAAATTAAAAACAAAATGCTCTGATTTGCATTGAAAAACAGATTTTATCTAGAGTAGAGCGTAGAAAACATATCAAATGTTTAAACTGAGAAAACACGCTCAATTTAAGCTCATTTGTTATTGGATGGCAGCATCACTTCTTAGGACATGTTTTGTTTTTTTTTTGTTATGCACTGTAGATAACAAGAGTCACTTTTCATGACATCATCAGAACATTATTCTGAAATCGTTCCACAGTTTACAGAGCTGTTTCCTTTTAATAACCATTTAACCTATCGTTGCCCCTGTGGCTTTTATTGTGACATGTTCCTGCCGTTAAATTCAAAATGAGCAAATATTTTTCATGAAAAAGGTATTACACAGACTGAAGAAGTCTGACTTGCGAGAATAAGCTACGTGATGTTATTTAACACATTCTGGTGTCGTTTGTATTGTAAGCACTTTTAATTATAAAATCCATTATTATTTATGTTGTGTTTGAGTGTAGATTCACTGCAGGTTTTACTTGAGCTCAGTTCACTATTAATATGCACTGATATGACTTGTTTACTTTTAAATGTGATGTGGTGTGCGGATTTCTAAATGCACTACATATGTTTGTTGTCTTGAAAACAATATTGTGTTTACTTTTGTCGATTTTAAATATACAGTATTCATCGTGATCGTGTGATCTACGGGCATACACGTGTTTGTTTTATGTATTTAATATTCATTTTTATGTTATAAAATCTGTTCTCGCTAACAACACTACATGTATTGACAAAATCAAATAAAAACAGGGAACACAAACAGTGCCCGTAAGTCTTTTATTTATCAAATATCTGAAACAATATACCCAGTAATTTCACAATAAATATAATCAAAGGCACATTCTTTAAAAATAACCATCTGAATTTAACCATAAAGTTGCTTTAATGCCCATTTGGCTGGGCTTTCAAGATATTAACTCAACCTTTACTTATATCGCTATAAATATGTCATAAATA
Organism: Hemichromis elongatus; assembly: GCA_015108515.1. Lineage (NCBI taxonomy): Eukaryota > Metazoa > Chordata > Actinopteri > Cichliformes > Cichlidae > Hemichromis > Hemichromis elongatus. The sequence continues at coordinate 40,632 of VUQR01000673.1, read as the reverse complement.
GCAACACATTATTACCATTAAAACTTGGCTCGCCATTAGAAGTTATATAATTTCTACCAGACAGATGGCTTTATTAAAGCCAAAGGGGTGGAAGTGCACGGTTGTAAACCAACCACTGAAGCGCTGCTGTGCAAAAGTTAATACAGGATGAACCAAAACCACAAGTGATTTCTATTCTTGTCATATTTAACCCCTTATATATGATGCATTCACAAACAGTAAATGTGCATATGTTTGCTCATGCCCACACATTTATGCATATATAACTTGTTTTGCTGATCAAGGCTCCAGAATCTGTTATTTTTTAACAACATATCTGTACGAAAAGGCCTTAAGTGGATGCTTGTTGCCGTTTATTTTCATGACAATTTAGGTCAAGTAACTGAGGTAAAATTAGACGGGTGAAGTGGTCGGTGGTGGAGTTCTAAAGGGGACCCACAGTTTTCAGTGCCACTACAGTCTCCATCGTTTCCCAGCAGATGTTTTCATCCCCGTTTTAAGTTCATTAGTATACCTATGGCTACCAACAGTAGCATCCCAACTCCTAGCTCCGTCATCTTGCCCATTTTCTTCTCGCCTATAGCGTCCTGTTTCTTCTTCAGTATCTCCTCTTTGCGGACTCGGATGTCTCTTTGTCTCTGCAGCTGCTCGCTGTAGTGGGACCTATAGAACTGGTCGAAATCAAAGATGCCTCCTCGGCCGTCTGGGTCCACCACGGAGCGTCGGCTCTCGGTTTGCCGTTTGGCTGCGCTCCCGCTCGAGTCCTTGGCGGAAGGCCTGACTGTGGCGGTGAGGTCTGACAGACTCAACAGTCCCAGGTCATATTTCTTCCTTAGCCCCTTGTTTCCCAGCACTGTGTACGCCTCGCTGATCTCCGAAAAGCGGACAGTGGCCTCTTCGCTGCCAGCGTTTCTATCCGGGTGGTAGGTGAAAGACTGCTTGTAGTACGCCGTTTTTATCTGGGCTCGAGTGGCGGAAGGTGCCACTCCCAGGATATCATAATAGCCGGTTTTGGTTCTGTAAAGAGGCTCGGGTGCGGCTCCATCATAACTGTAAGCCCTGACAAATGTCCACTGCCCGTGTTGCCACAAATGCTGACTATAAGGGCTCTGCTGCCGGCGAGGCAGAGTCCTCCAAAACTCGGTGCGTCTCCACAGTCGAGACAGATTCCTGTTTTTTATTTGTACCTGGCTCTTGTTATAAAGAGAAAACTCTTCAAAACCACAGTAATGGTAATGGTAATTCTCTGCAACAGGTCCATTCTCCCAAATAGCACCAAGCACCGGTTTTACACTTGTGTAACCGTCTCGAGAAGCTCCTGCACGGTCTCTGTCCGCGGCGTCTTTGGCTCCATACGGCCTGTCATTTTGACTATCACCCCAAAGAGGCCCTGTCGGCAAAGACGAACCGTGTGCGGCACTTTTCCCGTGTTTAGTGTAGCTGGCACAGAGGCAGTATTTATTTAATTTGTGTAAAAAACCGTGCGCCCTCCTTCCAAGACAACTCCTGACCTCCGCCATGTTTCCATTGACATACTGACTTCCGTATCGTTTACCTGCAGCGCCCCAGCGACGAGGAGGCTGAAATGGCCATTTACAGCCTCTGCAAAAAACAAAAAAACTTTAAGGTGCAAATAATGGCACATATAATAGGGTGACCGTATTTCGATTTTCAAAAAAGAGGACACTTGACTCGTCATGAAGAACTTTAATAAAACGGTTTGCATAATGAAAAATTTAAATTTTTTCCACAATTTAAATGATGCCTTCAATGCGTGGTTAATGACTCTTGAACTCCATGTGAACAACAAGATCACCCGCACCTTTGTTAGACACACAAACGTATGTGCCAGCTCTGCACACGGTGCACTCCGCCTCCTATTTATGCCGACCGACAAAATATATTTTGCAGTTCATCTGAAAAGGTGCACTTGCGCTTCGGCATCTTTTAAACATCACCAGGTGCACAGCTGCGCACCGTCTGTCCCGTCTGTGAGCGCAAAATAGCCACTTGCAAAGCAGGCAGCAGTTAAGGTATGACGTAACGTATATGGGTCCCCTGTAGGTTTCATAAAACCCGGACATTTTTTATCAATCTCAAAAATCCCCCCCGGATGCCCCGGACGGAAAAGAGGACTGTTGGTCACCCTAACATATAACGTAAAATATAACCAAAAGTATTTAAACAACATTTTTTAAATGATTAGTTTATGTCTTAAGGAAATTACCCAAGAAGATGAGGACATAAATATAAAGTCAAAAATAATTAGATAGTTTTTAATTTAAATGTACCACTGACTAGGTTAGAAAATCATAAATCAGTAAAGGAAGTGTTATCAGTATTGCTGTTTATTGAATACTTTCTCTCTTTTTAAAGTGGGACGTAGCAACACTGAAATAAGACGTCATACATAAATAGACTAAAAATCAAGATAGTTAAATGTAACAAGTTATCATCTAGCTTCTTAATGAGAGAAATGTGAAGCCAGATACATCATTAAAAAATGTGCACATTCTAATTGACTTACCAGTATAAATGTCATTTAAATAAAATGATATGTTATATATTACTGGACATGCAAATGTCAGATGTCAATGTCAATTTTATTTCTAAAGCACATTTAAAAAGAACAAGGTTGAGCAAAGTGCTTTAAAAGCTGGTTGAAAACAAACAACATAAAACCGTAGATCGACCAAATAAATAAAAAAACAAACAAACAAATACAATAAAAATGAGCTAAAGTGGTGGCAAAGTTAGCACAGAGAGAGCGGTAACCATTCACCACCCACAATCATAACTTAAAAAAACTGGATGGGACTCGAACTGAACCCAAGTTATAAAAAAAAAAAGAGCTACGTTAGCAAAACAAAACACACAAGTATAAAATATGTTTGGAAAACAAAGATATAGCTGAACATTTTAGAAGACCTGACTTTATTGTAAGGCTATATTTGTTGTTCGGGAAAAATGTAACTAGTTATAAAAACTTGATAACTCGACTGACTAAAATCTCATAATGTCTACAAGATTTTTTTCCTTATTTATAATAACAAAAAAAATTTTTCACACGGAATTAAATATATATATTTATACAAATCTATTTTAAAAGAAAGAAAAAAAGAAAAGAAAAACAGAAAGAATGACATTTTATTGTGAAGGACGTTGTTTTACCCTAACCGGAAGTCCGTGAGTGCTGTCTTCTTTGTCGTAGGAAAACAGTTCCTACCAGCGTTTCGGATCCTCCTAGTGTCTGCGTTAACAAGTGCAGCGATGTCTCTTTTTTTTTTTTTTTTTGCTCTTTCTCAGGTAACTTCGACCACTGACTAAGTACACTGACTGCATCATGGTTAACCTCTGCTGTCTCTGCTGCGGTGAACTCCCTGAACCCCGCCCCCCTCCTCCGGGAGCAGCGCGGGACTCCCGCTCCGCACAGCAGCAACATCAGCAGCAGCAGCAGCAGCCTGCTGGCTCCGGCCCAGACGCCTCGGGGCTGAGGGGGCCACCAAAGGGGGGAGCGAACGGAGGGGTATTAGGAGTGAAGCAAGTGAATAAAAAGGAGTGAGCTTCCAGTTTCTGTCGGACATGCGAAAAAGTACAGCATGCTCTCTTCCGATCAGGACTCTGCGGAGGACGCGGCGGCCAGCAGTCTCAATGATGCTGAGGGAGAAGAGGAGGAGGAGGAGGACTCGCCGGTTGAGAGTGATGTCCCGGAGGAGGTAAGAGCAGGCACATGTAGTCATTATTTTTTTTCTTCTCTGATAACTTCCAGAAAAGTAAGTAGTTGTTAATAATAAAGAGCCATGTTCATTGTTTAAATGTAGGAGGAAAAGCCACAAAAACACGCAGTCTTGTTTCATTGCCCCCTGTGCAGTCCTCTTTGTGCCATCACTTTCACCTGCAGCCAAGCAGCATCATTGCCTCCTGAAATGTCACAATAGTTAATCTGACACAGTGGCAGCAGACTGTGCTGATGTGGATAAGTACTGTCATGACAAAAGCACAGCTAATAGTCTTGCAAACCCAAGTTTACATGCATGTACTGCATTAGTTCCTCCACGCCCATGGTTTTTACTGTCATAATTACTCTGTTTCTGTCTGCAGGGGCATGACTCTGACCACATTTCTGTGGTTGCAAACAACTTGTGCCTATTTTTCCTTACATTTCCTGAGTTCACCTTCCTGTAAACTGTAGCCATGACCAAGGATCTATCATATATGAGTCAGCTTTTCTTTTTTTAAAGGGTTAACCTTTTTCAGATGTCGCATCTATGATGTCTGCAGTCACAAGGCTTGGACCGCTTCAAAGTCGTCTCTCTCTGGTTCACAAGAACTGAATCCCCCGTTTGCTCCACAAATAACTCAGGTGGAACTGGCAATGCGTGGCGTCTCCACCCCTGTGGCAGTGCAGTAATGAATGGCTGGCTGTCAGCATAAATCCTTTCACTCCATAAAACACCAGGGGTAGTCAATGTGGAAGGATATCACCGGGAGACAAAAACAAAATATTCGAAAATTGGAAATCAGGAATCTTAAATAATTGCCTGACAAGATGCCGTCAATTTAATTTCAGTAAATGGTCCGAGCTCAGGTTCTCTTTATGCACTCTGGAAGTTTTGACTGTTAGTGTTACTGATGAAATAGCCTTCAGCCAGTGTGTTTGCTGAATAGGACTGTTTGACCGCCGCTCAGTATTGCAAATAGGAGCACTTTGTGTTTCTGTTTGGCCGCGCCGCTCCAAACCTCCCAGTGCTCCGCGGAGTGATGGATGGGTTTGTGACAAAGTGGTAACAAGAGAAGCTTTCAGGACTTTTACTCAAGGGAAAGTGAAAAAAAAAAGTGAAAAAGAGATGCTTTTACGCTACTGTTTCTCTGAGTAGCTAAAAGCTGTGTGATATATTTGATTCTGTACTAAGAGCAGTATAGGTCAACTGCAAGTAGATTAAAATGAACGTATTCATGCTGGCATCCCCAAGCCCGATACCGTTGGCTGGAAGATGTTATGTTTTGGGTTTTTTTTAAATAGAGAAAATTTCAGACTCTAATGCTAACAAGCTATCTAACATGCATGTTTCTGGAGGACATACAGCTCCATGCAGCCAAAGCCAGCTGGTGCATGTCAACCCAGGACCTTCTTGTGTGAAGAGGCAGTGCTAACAACTGAGCCACTATTAAGCCATTGTGTTCAGTTACATTCGACCTCTATTAACTTTAGGTGTTAATGCAACTAAAATGTGTTGTTTTAGTTTGGAACGAAACAAACTGCTTTCATTACTCGTCACTGGTAGAAGTTTGTTCTACGAAATAGCACGAAAAAAGCTTGTATCCACGCTGACACTTCAACTAAGCGTCTTTCTTTCAGGAATATACCTTGTTTTTCTGTCAATGTGAGCCAATAATAGATTTCTGCCACTTTATTATTTACCTCTATTATGGCGATCTGATTTTTATGGACTCACCCGACCATTACATAAAGAGATCAGATGCTGTCTGCTGTTGCGATTTACATTTTATCAGATTCTATCATAGTCATGTACACCATTGTTCTCTTTATGCTGCTGTTAAATGGCTGTCTCTGTGCGCCCGCAGGCACTAGCGTTTGTCTCCAGAGTGAGAAGTGAATTAGGAATGAGCATCTTTAATAAGCAGCCGCTGTTATCCAGGAATAATCTACAGAAGGTGCTGAAATGGGTTACTAAGTCCTCCATAGCACCCAGTGTAGGATCAAGAAAAGATCTCTCGTGATCTGTGTGATTGCTCTCATAGCTGCTCTTGTTTTTGCACATGATCTTCTTCACTCACACGTACACGTTTTACTTTATGTATGTTTAGATTTATTACAGTGTTTGCTCAATTCCACTGTACTTCCTCCAGTGTGATTTACTCTGTGCTTAGGAAGCGAAAAAGCGCTTCGATTTATAGCTTAGCTACTTTCATTTGCATTTCTGCTGCGAGCCTTAAAATCGCTGCCATGTTTAGGGGGTTCATTGCTTTAAGTGCATTTTTTCATTACTCTCAACCCAATTTCTTTTCCATCCCTTTCCCTCGCTCTTTCTTTCTCTCTGCAGCAGCGTCCAGTCAAGCAGTCCTTGGGTGCTTGCGTTTGCCGGGAGTCTCATTGGCGCTGCCTGGTGCTCTCCCTGCTCATGTACAGCTGCCTGGGTGCAGTGGCCTGGTGTAAGCTGACCCGAGTCACCAAGATAAGCTTCAACTCTGCCCTTACCTCCTCTTTCACATCCTCCTTTACCTCCTCCCTGCGGGGCGCCTCTGGGGCGGGCATTGGAGGACACGCTATGATCTACCACGACAGCCCGTGCTCGGACGGCCTCATCTACATCCCCCTGGCGTTCCTGCTCATGCTCTATGTGCTGTATATTGTGGAGTGCTGGCACTGCAGGGCCAGGAGCGAGCTGCAGTGCAAGGCAGACGTGGACAGCGTGTACGAGCGGGTGCTTAGGATGCAGCAGGCCCGGCCTTGCATATGGTGGAAAGCCATCAGCTACCATTTTGTCCGGAGGACACGACAGGTAACCCGGTACCGCAACGGGGATGCCTACACTACCACGCAGGTGTACCACGAGCGTGTCAACACTCACGTGGCCGAGGGCGAGTTTGACTACAGCCACTGTGGAATGAAGGATGTATCGCGTGACCTTAGAGGCCTGGAGAGGCATCCGGCGACTCGCCTGCGCTTCACCAAGTGTTTCAGCTTCACCGAGGCGGGCCCAGAAAACGATTACCTCAACCAGAGAGCCAGGTTCTTCTCTGAAATCGAAGGTTTGGATGATTACATGGAGGCCCGGGAGGGCATGCAGCTAAAGAACATGGACTTCAGAGAAAACCTTTTAGCCTATGTAGACCCAGACAGGATGCCTTGGTACACTTCCCAGGTTTCATTCTGGCTGGCAGCTCTGCTCATGCTTTCCTGGCCTCTAAGAGTGCTCACGGAGTACCGCACTGCTTACGTGCACTACCGCATCGAGAAACTGTTTGGTTTGGAGTACACCCACAGCAGCCCCTCCCCTCTAGATGGAGACAGGCCTGTGGGGAGAAATATTGGTTGCGTTATTCCCAGAGTTGACACACTGGACAGCACTGAGATGGAGTGGCACATACGCTGCAACCGTCAGGTGATTCCCAGCTACTCAGAGGCGATGCTGTTAAACATGAGGACAGGGGCTTCTAATTCATTACAAGACACGTCTTCCTCTAACTGCCTCCTAGTGGACAGCAGCCAGACCCCTGAGAGCTACGGAGCTCTCCAGAGCCAGGACGACTGCGAGCAGTGCAGCGAGCTGAGCGGACAAGGAGCTGGAGGAGGCAGGAGGAGGACGATCACCAGCTCCAGCTGCTCCTCCATCCTGTCCTGCCGCGGAGCGCTGTTTCACTCGCACCTCTCCTTGGACACTTCTCGCTTCTCCCTCTGCCGCATGTACGGCTCCCATCAAGGGAGTCGCAGCAGCAACTTGACGGAGCCCTGCTGTGCGGACGAGCAGTGCTGCCGGTCGGACTCCAGCCAGCTGGCTCTCAGCAACAGTCCACCAACGTACAGAGATGCACACTTCTTTCCCGTTCTCATTGTGCACCGGTCCGAGGGCAGTGAGGGCGGGAGGGAAGTGAGGCGGTATTATGTACGGAGGGGGTCGTCCTGTGTGGAGACGGCCTTGTGAGACGGTGGATAATATCAGATATAACGGAGGGTGTGGTGGGGTTCATCTCTATGTGGATAAAATATGCACTATCAGCAAGTTTCAGAGTAAAAAGAAATTAAATTAAAATGAAACCAAGAGTTTTATTTTGAAAAAAGTTAGCGATAGCATTGAACTTAATCCACATCCATCCACATTATTTTTAATAATGTCTTTGCTGCATGATCTGCGCACCCTGCTAATTTCATCATCTGTAATTTGCAGAAATATTTTCATCTTGAAAATCACAAGTTGACTGTTTTTGTGTGTATGTGTGTGTGTGTGTGTGTGTGTGTGTGTGTGTGTGTGTGTGTGATGTACCTTTATGGTTACAGAACAATGATCCATTCAGACGCACATGTAAGAAAAAGAGGTGAATTTTAAAAAGTTGCATGTTGTTGCAGATCATTTAAAAAATTAATACACGTCAGGTTGAAACCAAAGACTTTTTTATAATGTTATTTTTTATTGAGACCTACAAAAAAAATAATGTGAAACGTGTGGACTGGAGACCGTGATGTGAATGTCTAAGTGAAAAACAATAAAGTTGTCAAACAGGTGGGAAAATTCCTTCAATCACAAGGGATTTTTTTTTTTTATCCCTGTAGTAAAGTGACTTTTTCATAAAGTGTAACAAACATTCTAACATGTGTGTTTGTGGGGCGCTCAAAGCACGGGATGAGAAAGAAAGTAGCAAAAACAAGGAAACAAGATCTCTGTTGAGGTTTTTTTTCTCTGATCACATTGATCCAAAGCGACAGTGTCACACACTCTCAGACTCACAGCTCACTGGTACGTCTCCTGTCCTTAACTGCAAGGGCACAGACTCTAAAGATAGAGTTGGGACTTCACTTCAAATAACACCAGAGGGAGGAGTGGTACAAATGAAGCATGTATTGATACAAAAATAAATTCAGGATGCCTTTTTAGACCAGAGAGTTCATTTTATGAGTATTAAGCTGAATTTTTGATTCACTCTACTTTAAATTTACCCAGTCTTATTATCATGGTAAGTAACTGCGCAATGTCTTCAAAATGTTTTAATTTCTAGTAAAATTTGGGGTTCTAAGGTATCTAGAACTCAGGTGGAAATTTGATCATTTTAAATTGGAAGTTATCAATCCATAGCAAGTCTTAAATGTTGTAACAATATCTGATGGGAAAACTAGGAACAAAAACTCTTAAATATTAGTTTTCCTTCCATCTGCCTACTACAAAGCACCATTGGTAATACCCTTTTTTTCTCCACTGTTTACAGAGGAATTTTTTTTTATTTTGAAGATTGTTGCACATCAATATCATTCAATTAATATTAACCAGATTAATGTTTGTGAACACATTTGCAATTTATTGCAAAATCATTCAATCATTCTTCTACAAATTTTGATTTAATGGCACAGGAAACACAAGGCCACTTAATATTTTATTTCATTTTATTTGATGTTAGGCATTTACATCATTTGCAAAAAGTAAGAAATATAAAGTCAACTATATGTGTAATAGAGAGATCTTTGTTAAAAATTATTATCATCTGAGAGGCTGATATTAGCTATTTGCCGATATAGCTGTATCAGCATTTATAATGGCCAGTAAATATGTTATTAGTATTGACGTTACATAGTTTGACCAGCAGTAGGCACTCACACAACTGGAAGAAGGAACAGACCAGCTGAAGTAATCAGTGATTTTTTGTGACAATAAAACAATTTTTAAATGCATTTTTGAAAATGTTAGAGAAATATTTTTATGTTTATTGTATCCAAATATCGACTGACATATCGGCTTTTAAAATCCACAGAATATCAATATCAGTCTTAAAAATCCCGTACCAGTCAGGCTCTATAGGAATTTTGCAGTATACTTTGACCAGAGTAATACAATAAATAAATATAGGCCTAATCTGTAAAAATAATAAGTATGTATATCAAAGTACAAAATATTTGTACTAACTGGTAGAGAGGTAGATAGTCATGCTTCGAGATGGAGACAACAGCAATTTAAATAACCACTTGGTCAGCCAAAGTATACAGAAGACCATCTCTGAAAGCACAACATATCAGACACTGAAGACCATACCAGATGTCGCTCCCATCGGATAAGAACAGGAAACTGAAGCTACCAGCGTTTTTCAGCAGAAGAAAGGTCAAAACAAATTAAAACTAATAAAATAATATAAAAGTATAATAACACTGAACTGAAGATTAGAAAAACTTTGGACGGTCTTATTTTTTGCTTTCACGTGCTGATCACAGGGTAGAAATTTGGTGTAAACAACACTAAAAATAAAATAAAAAATGAAGCATTAAAGCACTTCTGAAGTCAAACTGGTGTACCTAATGAAGTGGCCGGTGAGTGTACATGTGTACATGTTTATCGCGGGCTTGGTCTCGCGCCTCCCTGACGTCACTTCCCTATGCACGCGAGGTTTGTGCTAACAGAAGCTAACAAACCATCTGAAAGCCGAGAACGTTCCCGGACTTCTGTGGCTTTGTCGAAGTAATGCGAGGAAAACCCAAGTGACTATCCCCGCGGTAGATGGCGGCTCCTTTTTCCGACGGCGGTTTAAATGCAACTGCGACTCTGAGAAGAAGGCTGGTCTGTTGTTGACATCCATAACGAGCACGGATGTGTCGCCAGCCTAACCACAAACCCTTCGAGCTAGCCTAACTTTCTCACGGAAGTTTTCCACCTAGCATGCTTTTCAAGCATTTGCTCACTCTGACGCGGCGTTAGGCCGGACTTCAGTCTGTTACTTAAGAGATTGCGATGAAGCTCCAGTGTGATGTCGAGGTAGTGAATCGGATGCTGCCGACGTTTGGGATGAAAAGTCGAGGCAAAGGGACGAGAGCAGTGCTCTCCATTGGGAAGCATTTGGACAAGACGACTCAACGCAGCAACATCTACTTGATGATCTGCACAGCCAAAGACAGAGCCGGCTCAAAGTACAAGGTATTTACTCTTCACTTTAAAAGCTGTTGTACAGCATCTACTATCTGTTCAGTCTGGAGCTATTGTTCATCTCGGGGTGTTGGATGTCTGTTTTTCTTCGGTCTCCAATGTAAGCAAATTACAAGATAATTAAAGCTAATTATTTTATTGAAAATACTTACATTTTTAAAATGCATTTCAATGTTTAATTTTTTTTTCTGGCATCTGTTATGTCATGTATGGCAAGAGAAGCGAAGTGACGCTATCCCATCATGCTTTGCTTTTCGTACGTTCAAGGGGGAAAAGTAAATAAAGAAAGAAAGAGAGCAAAACGGCACGGCTCTAAAAAGTTAATAACCTAATACATCGCGAAAACTATTAATTGATTGAGTTATCTGGTGACTCAGCATTGTTCAGATTATCTAATAAACTAAAATATACTTAAAATGTTACGGCGTTGTGACCAAAAGTGGTCGCGGATCTTTGTGGGGGGGGGTTTATAGCTAATGTCTTTGCATGTTGATGAACAGAGCACAGTCAACAGGATTTAGTAAGGGGTATA
>VUQR01000673.1:0-17078 GCA_015108515.1 Hemichromis elongatus | reverse complement strand
GACTGCAGCGGGGGGGGGGGGGGGGGGGGGGGGGTGCTGGTGACTACACCCCACCCATGCACTGCCTCTGGCCCGCAGCCAGGACACCTCCCCTTACCAAATATAGCCCAAACAGTGACGTGCTGCCGAGATGAGCCATGTGAAATCCCCATAAAGCGGGTTTGCATCAGGAAGTAGGCTTGTCACGTTCCAACTTTTATTATATATTTTTTTCAGAAAACAAAGCATATTAGCGATTCTCCAAAGAAATACATCAAAACTAACAACACCAAAAAAAGACAGTGACAGAGTTCCGCGTGTCGTTGCGTGATATTTTTATTTATCTTATTTTATTTAAGGTTGAATAAAATGCTAAAAATAGTGTTTATGTTTTTGTGGCACTATTGCAAAGTTAATTAGACAAAAATATAATTAAAGAATACTTTCAAATAAATGTCAAATTAAGCTTTTTATTTATACAACTGCTGAAATGTCAAAGTAAACAAGTGGACGTTAAAAGGATTGAAGTTAAAACAAACAAACAAACAAAATGTTGCGTAAAGCTAAAGTGACAGTTTAATAAAATTGTCTTACCTCGAGTGAGTCCATTTCGTTGAATTTACGCGATGGCATTGAGGAATAAAATATTTAAATATCGCGTTTTTGTTTTTGAAGCCAGTTTAGAACAAAGAGACGGCGGTTGCCAGAGCTGCTGCCTTGTTCCGATAGGGTTGAGGTCGTCTTTTCTCTGACTGGCTCCCTTTTCTCTCAGCTGTGTGTGTAAAACGTGGGGCGGGGGGGCTGGCAAGGAGGAGGGGGAAGGGGAAAAAAAGAATAACAAAACTCACAACACGCAAAGGCGGGTGGCAACACTCCACCAATTGCAAGCCAGCATGTGAAGAGCTTCAGCCAATGGCAGAGCAAAAAGCGCGTGAACAGTGCGTGTTCGCTGGACGGTTGGAGGAAACAGGGTGCGTGGTCGTTGGTGGGCGTGGTTACAGGAGTCAGCAGTGTCAGGGTAAACCCGATGAACTGCCATCCGCCAAACTAGGCGAAAGGTCGTTTCAGTGTATGCTGCGTTCATGGGCTGTGGGAATAATCTCTCTGAAATCACACAAATAAATAATTTGGGTTTTAAACACAATGTATGTCCTAAAGAATGGTAAATCTTCCGATTTACCATTCTTTTAAATACATTTTTGAGTAATATATTATATAGTAAGACAGAAATGAAAAACAATTAAGATATGGCCAATTTATGTTAATTAGTGTTGACTGATGATCAAAAATTATTATTTTTTATTAGAGCTACCTTTCAGAGTCTAAACATTTAATCAGACATTTTTAATATTCAAATAATAGTAGTCTCTCTCTCTCTCTTTCTTTTTTATATCAAACAATACTTTGCAGTGAACATTCTTATATGAAATTTCAACTGTATTTTTTTCATTTTTTGTGATTCTGCACGATGCTTTCTTTATAATCTAAAGTTGACAGTCTAGTTGACAGATTTAAAAAAGCATTTGCAATAGCTCATAAGCAAGCAAACATTTGAATTTGCAGTTAACTGTCTACGAAAAAAAATTGAGTAGGCACATCAACAAAAGGTTAAAAAACAACGACATAATTGTGCTTTATGCTCCGCTGAATTGACTGCATTTATACAATCGGTCTATCCGAGAAAGGTAGCGAGGTCATTTTTACCACATTTTCCCACAATGCCTGAATGCAACTCGACTCCCGGCCGAAGCGCGGGTTTCTGTCTCCCGCGCGTGTGTGTTTTGTTTTGTTGTACTGTGTTTTTAAAGGTGTTTTCTTGCACAACAAGCTGGTTAACAATGGATTACGTATCAAATTCACGTTTTCAACACAATGATACGTAGCTACAAAGCTTTGTTTCCTCCAGCTTGTTGTTGCGAGCTTTAACTTTGTTGCCAGAAATAATGTATCACTCCCATGTTTCAGTTTCCCCCCCTCCGCTTACTGTAAACTAGGCCATCTAGGAAAACACACCAATTCACAGTCAATCGTGTTTTCCTGTTTTGGTCCCAAGCCTTCTTTTGTCTTATTGGGTGTTTTATTTTTATTGAACATGCCCATACATATGAAGACAAGCTATGGCTTAAAATAATTCAAGTCTCCACAAGGCAGTGCATGGTTATTTGTCCAGTATGTAGGGCAAAGGGCTTTCTGTGTTATGCATTGTGCTTCTGTCTCTAAATATGTTCTGAAAGCTTTATGTAAGTGTGCACTGCGTGTTTTTCCTGCGTCCTATTGTCTGACCATTTGTATGAGCACAACTACATGTAAGAGAAACCAAACTGGACCTGACCTACATGTGCTGTTACATCATCGCCAACACGGAGAAAGGGGGGAAAATGTGCCAGAACCTCCAAACAAACTTCTGAAGACATTAATATGAAAAAAGAAAAGTAAATTCAGTGCTTTAAAAGTATTTTGTTGTTGTATTTTTTAGTATAATCACACACTTTGACAGTAATAGCCAGTCCACTGTGACTGTTATGAAGACGGAGCCATTGTATTTCATATGTTATTTCTAGTCGTTGGTGCTTATACATTAAGAACCTGGCCACAGTTTACCTAATTTTTAAGGTGCTGTTTGCTTGCAGATGGGAGGGGAGTAGCAGGTGTGTCAGCTCAGCCTTGGCAGCGCATGGCTGCTAAGGAGGGCCTGGTCTCGGTATGACTCACATAAGCATGACCTCAGGGAGCATTGAGGTCTTTGGAGCTGTGGCAATGCAGTTTCAGTGCCAGCTGTTAGAGAGAAGAGAGGGAAAGAGGGAGGAGCAGCTAGGAAAACCAGTTAGCATGCAGGCATGACAAGCAGCCGGGCCTTAGTACAGCAGCCTGTTTGTGGGCCAGTTCACTTCATCTTACTTAAGGGAATCTGGAGGAAAGGTTATGCTGGCCCTATCTGGGCCTCTGCGTGCACAACTCCCCTGTCCGGTCAACTCCCCCAACTCAGGAACTCCTGGATCGGAGTCAGAAAAGGGGGGAGTTGCCCCAGTAAGGTTAAATATATCACCAGGGGCCACATTTCACTAACAGCCCCTGAACTTTAACACCAATCCACGGAGATTTCTTGTATAAAAGTTTCTTGTATAAAAATGTAAAATAAAAATTTTACATGATTTTGATTTTGTTTTGTACTGACATTAATTCAAAAGTATTCATCCGATTGCTTAAATATGAGGGCGTGTGCATTCACAAGTTCACTATAAACAAACTCAGCACGATATAAATTCATTTTTACGGACCTGAATTCAAAGCGAAGCCTGCAAATATGTGACAAGATTGTTTACCTCCCAGTTAAAGCAGACGTGCCCAACCAGTTTGCAGTTCTTGCTGTCCTTTGCAGAGTTATGTTGTTGTTTGCAGATTATTGTTGCAACTCGAATGTTGCAACACTTGGCAACACTTGCATGATTTGCTGATAGTCACACACGCTAATGCTAATATTAAACTACTCAGAATGCTTCGTGGTCTCATAGAAACACTGTCCAGCCGTTGCTCCTTTTCACCATAACTACAAACTGGCATCTGGGTGAAAGGACACGATACGTAACCCCATAGCTCGTAAGGAACATTTTTTTTAAGTGTTGAAAATGATAAATTACACACTGAAGTAAAGCCAGTATTTTACTTTATTACATGTAAAGTTGAGATTCACTAAGTTATGTGAAAAACGTGTATTGAAATCAAACCATAACACGTAGAATTAGAAAAAAGGATTATATCGTATTATTGCATTTTAGAGTTACTATTTAGTTCCTAAATGTATGTTTTTTAGCTTAAATATTATTTTGAATGTGCCTTTCAGTGGCCTCTGACCTGTTTAGGGTGTACACCACCTTTTGCCCTATGACAGCTGCAGGAGGCTCCAGCCCCCCCTGCCCCCACAACCCTGAACAGGATAAGCGGCTAAGAAGCAGCTGTAGAGTGCTTAACATATATATCAGACCACGTGTCATAAAAACAAGAAAACACAGAAATCTGTCCAAAACTCATTTAAAACTAGAACGAAATTCAGGTGTTTGTGCACAGATTTGAGTACTGTATGGCTCTGAGAAGTGAGAAATTAATCACGTGGAACATTCAACCAATAAAACCATTTTTTTCTGTTTAGGAACGCAAGTAAATAATTTTAAATTGGCATTTTAATTAAATTTTTTTTTAATTTTTTTCTTTGTAAGTAAATCTATACATTGAATGAATTCTTTGAGCGTGCATGAATGTAAAAAATCAAAAACAACAAACCTAACAAAACAAAAACACTGAAATACTGAAATCTTCATCTTAATAATCACAGCTGGTATGCAATTGCTCTCAACTTTTATTGGAAAAAGAGGAAAAAACAATTTTATTTCCTGCTTCTGATGAAATTTTTTGGTGTTTATTTCCAGCCACAGATGACCTGTAGTAGTCCGCAGTGAAGGATGTTTTGTGTACCTCACACCATGTGACTCCTCCCCCTCTCCTCCTACACATTAGAGTGGTGCAACAACAGGGAGTTCTCATCCAGCAGCTGACTCCTGATTGGTCGGAATGGGATTCTGAAGACAATCTGTTGCTATGAGAGACTGACTTGTGTGCTGCAAGCTTGCTGTCTGTTGTCCTGGTAACATGAGGAACAGGAGGCAGGTTTGAGGGCTCCCTGGAGGAGGTTTCCTAGAGGAGACGATCTAATGGTGTGTGGTGTCTAATGATGTGGGCTCCATGTTGTTATTAAATATTAGTTTGAATTTGGTTCTGTGCGGCTGTCGGGCCACTCAGTTCTCTGTGCTGCTCTATTCGTCATCCCCACTTTCTAACACCTACATTAGTTACATTACAAACTATTTCTGTGCTTCATTGTAAGTCTGAAAATAGCTCAGGTCTACTCAGTGTATGCTCTGAAATGTTTTCAGTATTAATGCACAGTGGTTGCTTATATCTTTTATTGTTTTCATCCCAGTATGGAATAAGCATTTCATGCAAATGTTCAACACAACTTCAATTCAGCTTGTGAAAAAAAAATATCTTGCACCTCACTACCCTATGTGCTATCTGTGTTTATAAGATGTGGATATATCCAGCCGGTCATCTTTCCAATCCTGGGCATTCAATGGAACTCAGTGATATGAAAAAAAAATACAGCATGAAAAAATAATTAATAGAAAACAACTGCCACTTTTTCAGGCTCGCATGCAACCCTGAGACCTGGCCAAGGGGGCAGTAGAAGTTACAACAAATACAACACATAACAATATAACAAGTAAAAAACAAATACAATATTCCTTACAGACAAGTGAACACAAATAAGTCAATAACGTGCATTAACAGTGTGCAATAATCACATTGACCAAACTCCCTTTAAATGGACTTAAACTCCTCCATTGTAACCATTTCTCACAATTTCAGCTTCTTCTGCAGATCTGTATGCTGTTGTGAGAGCGTAGGCTATATTAGTTGTGGCTTTTACACAAAGAAACACACAGATAAGAAGGAACCAGCCAAAGCGGAGATTTATAGATAAAAGCCAACCAATGGGAAAGTCTGCGGATATGAAGAGATGGCCAGTGATGTACACAATTTCCACAGGCAATAATAAAGCGTAAAGAACAAAAGCACAGTATCACAACTGCACAAGAGCCTGAAATTTATTGCTTTATGGATTTGTGAAATTATTTAAACCCCTAAGGAAAAATCATAATTCAGATTAGGTAACTGTAAAAATGATTTTGTGCAGAGTAGTCTTTTTCACATTATTAAGCATTAGACTGTATCACTGGATCAAAATTATTGGTTCATTAATGTATATATATATTACTTTAACACTGCAGCTGGAGATGATTTTAATTACTTTTCTACTACTGGGCATCTTTCCTTATTGTAATAAAGCATCCATTTATCACTGCACCTGGGTTATTGACTGAATTTTGAATTTTGTGGGTTTATGAGTTCTGTTGGTTTTGAGAGGGGACACCCACTTTGGATCTTATCAGTCCATTCAAAGGGTTTTGTTAGAGGTAATCAGACCGATAAGAGCCAGAATGGGCCCTCTACATCTACTAGTCAGTCTGGTTTGTTATCATCCATCCATGGATTACCACTAACAGAAGTATTATAGCAGAAGACTCCAGAATGAAGGGATTATGTTCTATTTATAGTCTTCTGTTAAGGATGCTATTTCATATTCGCTGATGCTTTTAAGTTTCTTTGCTTGTTTATAGATGACTTTGGGTTTGTTGGTTCCAGTTTGTGATTCCACTCTTGTCTCGGTGTCTCTGTGTTAGGTTTTTGGTCTCATGTGTTTTGTATTTCATTTGACTTCCCCTTCTGTTATTCCTGATTTATTCCCATTGTGTTTCCCACCTGTTTTTCCCTAGCCTCATCATTACCTTGCATATATATTGTCCAAATCTCCCCTTGCCCTTTGTCGTGTCCTGTCATGGTCCTGGGTCATGTTGACCCAGCATTCTTAGTTTTCTTGTATTTTTGTATTTTGTTCTTTGGTTCCTGTCCTGCAGTGGTTTGGGTCTTTTGGTTATTCCTGTCAATGTTAAGCATTAAAGCTGGATTTAAGTAATTCTTGTTTCTTGAGTCCTGAAGCCAGTTGTAATTACATTTACTAGCTGTGATCTGTTGGGTGTTAAAAGAAAAAGGATGGTGTGAAAAATGCAATGAACTCATCAGGAGTGGACACGGACAATGTTCATGCGGCAATGAGAGGAGGGTCTTCTGAAAATCTCCATCAGCTCATTTCAGCAGAGATGACTCAGCTTTTCTACGCAATAACTCTTTACAACTCTACACAGCAGTACTTTAATCCCAGTTACTTCATTTTAACCCTGAACTGCTTGTTGTACTTCACACTTTGGATACTCAGTCACTTTCGTTGTTATTTTCTGCTACATTTAGTAATCTGTTGTTATCTGCTGTAACAATGCCTTACGTGAATATAGATATTTGAAATCCAGTGCCAAAAGCCTCACTTATTCATTTGTTTAAAATAAATTTCTTTAAAAAAATATAACTTAAAAGAGAAAAACAGAAGAGTTGTGATCAGAAAATGCTTTTATGACCTTACAACAAGAAACTGCATCTTGACACCAGCAGTGGGTTTAATGCAAGACACTATGCTGAAGAAAATGTCCAAAACACACACTTTGGTTAATATTATTTGTTTTTATAGGATATATCCACTATCATTTATGCAACTTAGTGCATTTTAATAAGAATAAAAATCTCATTGTGGCTTCATAATGTGGTGGTTTACACTTTTGCCCAACAGGCAAAAGATCCCTGTTTTGCTCCCAGGAGGAGACACAAATCCCTCTGAGGTTTTGTCAGAAAGAGCATCTGCTGTAAAATAAATAAATAAATAAATAAAAATCTGATAAATCAAACATGTGGAGCTACCTGCTGTGGTGACTTCTTGTGAATAAGGGAACAGTTGAAAGTAGCTTTCAGGGATTTTTAATGAGATAATTTGCATAGAATACAAAAAAAATTGCACATAATAACAAACAGTTTTATTCAGTAAGTAAATAATTCAAGTTTATTTATGTAGTGCTTCAACAGTCATAAAAAAGTTTCATCGTGTGTAATAGTAGATTTTGTTTCTAATCTATTCTCCTGTAGAATGAGCGAGTAAAAGACAACAGATGGTGGATGGCACTTGAAGGCATCGCAGTGCGGCAATATGGCAACACTGGCGTGGCTGGTTGGTTAAATTCTAACTAAATGAGGGCTTTCTCCTCTTTATAACTGCACAACTGAACCATAAGAGAGCCTCCTCTTTTATGATTATATGTTTAAAGGTATCAGATTGCTTCTGTAGCCACAAACTGTAGTACTGCGTGAGTCCACCTACTTACTGACAGCTATAAGCAGGGCCCGGTGGATAACTAGAGATATTAAGTGGGTAACTTTGGTGAGACAAAACTGTAGGTTAGAGCAAGCAGCTAGTAATTTGCAGGTTTTTGGTTTGGATTCATGTTTAGATGCTGAAATGTCTGCTTTTGTACCTGCCCTGATTCCTATTACTGCTGGGATTCTATTCAGTAGTGATGGATGATCCAAGTTTAATCACCAAAAAATACATTCTGTATATCAATAAATCATGTTCAGCTCCTTCTTATAATCTCTCCTTATTGAACTATATTAAGAACATTAATTTGCTCCATAACATACAGATAGAAGCTGTATAATTGTCTCTACAGGCTGAGAAACAGCAGGAATCAACATCTGCATCTCTTGATAACAGCAACACAGAAAGTGACTTTCTCCAAAACCTCAGAGCAAAAGCTCTCCAGCCTGTAGTGCTACAATATACTGATTATAAATACAGTTATAATTAATGCTATTATAGCAAGCTGTAGGCTATTCGCCCAGCGAGAAGTTAGAAAGTGTACTTCTGTTTTCTGTGGTGCTTTTTTTTATTAGCTGAAGCAAAATAAAAATATTCCTCTTTGGTTTTGGTTGGTTTGGGTGGGCCAGACAACTTTCTTGTCTGGCAAGGATCAGTAGAACAACCTCCAGGGCTGAAAACAAAGCAAATGCAAAAGCACGAAAACAAAAAACTCCCATTAATCTGACCAAGGCAGCTTGAGGTCTATGAACCCAGTGATCTCTATCAAGAAACAACAAAAAACAGTTTTTTTTCTTTTAGACTTGCATTTAGTTAACTCTTCCCCTCCATTAAAAAAAACCCCCAAAAAACTCTGGTATTTTTTTGGGAAACATTTTGTGATCTTTGTCTCAATAGGTGCTTTAATTCAATAAGGAGAGATCATCAGAAGGAAATGAATGGCATTTATTGACGTACAGAATTCCGTTTTAGGTATTTGACAGTTGGACACCGATGGTTGTGATAGGAATCAAAGTGGTTTATATTGTAAGGTAAAGATTAAGTATGTTAATTTTACTCTTATTGATTTTTATTGAACAGCAATTTTTGGTGTGTGTTCTAGGAGATGCTATTATAGAAGTGTAGAACAAGTATAAAAGCATTTATAAGCTTTCTAAATCACCAAGTTCATTTGTGCACATTTCTGTGACAATGTGATGCACACTTGGTGCTTAATTCAGTGGTTTTAGTAATTTACAACTTAACAAGTTGCACGTATAAAACCGATTCTCACTTACATTTAAAACATGCTTAAAATAAAAGAATCAGTGAAATGTGACACTTCCAAATGGTTTTAAACTGAAACCCAAAGGATAACCTGCTCCTGGTCAGGTTTGATATAACTCACTAAGTCATTATAATGGCTTTCTAGTACACCGCTTTGGGTAGTAAACTTTATTTTAAAAGTGTTGGTGGTGGTTGGTGTTTGTCTACATTAAAAAAAAAAAAAGTACATTAAATGTCAATTGTAGCATTAATGTCTGTATCAAATTTCAGAACCTGGCGCAATCAAAGCATACTGTATATGAAAATTTGTGGCCAGGTTTCCGACAGAGAAGCTTCTCTGCGCCAGGCTATCCTGTCATGCCCACTTCCTGTCTGCAGGGTTGGAGTTGATGCCCAGACATTTGCTCCTGTGGACCGATGGTTAATCTGTATCACAGCTAAACAGTTCAACCACCATCATATCTGATATTTAATAAAACACATCTTATTAGAAAAAACAGAAAGAAAAAAAGTCTTACACAACCGAAACAGCAGCTAAAGCAGAGCTTTTATTAGGGAACTTGGAATGGAACTGGATTAAATCCTTAACAAACCAAAAAAAAACCAACCAAAAAAACAACAAAAACATGTTAACTTTGCGTCCCTGGACATGTACTTTTTGAATAACTTCATATAAAAAGAAAAACAACAACAACAACATTATATTATGATGAAATAGAAATCTATATATGGTTAAAAAACAATGACCCACATCCATTCTCTTAATAAATATATACACAATGAGTACTGAGATACAAAATAGAGATCATTTAGATCCCTTTTTTTCTTTTTGCTATGTACAAATAAAAAAAACAAACATGATTTCTATACTGTATGTTATGGCAATTGATGAGATTTTTTTCTGAATGTGTCTGAATCTAATCATCATATTGCACTTCCAGGACAGCCTTTACAGACTGTGCTAGATATTAATTGACCTATTTTTACAGCATTTGTGAATCTACTCTACAGGAAAAGGGTAGTTGTGTTTTACCAGTATTATCAACATATTCAGTGACCATTTAATACTTACATGGAGACCATTATTTAAATTGATCTGAGGAAAAGCATTTTTTAATGGCACCCAAAAAATATTCTCGGCTAAAAAAATACATTTACAATATTCTACCAAATCATATGATGGGTTTACACACTAAATACTGCCATGTTTGTTTAGTATTATTACACTGAACCTCTGGAACTACATTAACAATTTAAGGGCATTTTACTATTAATTTCTGTGTGCTAAATAACCAGCTTTGCAAATCATCAAAGTGGCTTTAGCATGGGAAAGATAATGTCTATCTTCTGATGAATGAATTAACTCTGCTTTGTATAGCATGAGGTATAGCAGTGCTTCAACTGCTCTGCAAGCCTGAGCAAAATATACAAAAGCAGGCACTGACATTTGAGGTGCAGCTCATATTCTCACTAAATGCGAAAGTGTCAAACATGTCCTCACTTGTTAATTTGTATCCACAAACAAACTGTTTTATAATGATCAAAATTTATAACTTACATCTCTAACCAGTATCCGTTAAGAGCTATGGCTTTAAAAAAACAAAGGAAACAAACAAACAAAAAACCATCTGTTGGACACTAATACAACACGTAGACAACATGAATGACAGGTCCATAATCACTGCATAGCTAAAGTGTAAACTTGACGGCTCCATTTGTCCTCCGCCCGTCTTTTCAGGGTCATCTACGACATCTCCAATCAGATTTCAGTGAGGGTGAGTTTGTACAAGCCGCCCAACTCCTCCATGGAGATCTGGAAGGTGTCTTCGTTGGAGTAGTGTTTGATGATGTTGTCGTCCATGTGGACTAGAATGCTGTCAATAGAGAAAATAGTGTGTTGAAGTGAAATGTTTGATCATGTTTTTTATTATTATTATTGTGTCATTTCATATGTAATTTTGCAGTGGTCCATGTTCATATTAATCACAGCCAAAGTTTTAAATAAGTCAGTGTATGCACAAGTAATCCATTTGGGTCAAAAACTCAGGCTTCAGTCTGATGCAAACACTTAATTTCAGACAGTTTTTTCTACTCTTAGCTCTGTTTTACATCAGCGAGAGGGGAAATACTTAATAAGGTCATTTAGGCTCAGTAACCCCTCCCACCTACTTTCATTCAAAGAGAAGACAGATGATTTATAAGCGACGCAACAACATTTATTTTGCTTCAGATAATGACCCAGAATATAATAAATACAGAAAGGAGCATATTAGAAAGCATTGTTTGGGCAGAGTGCAGGGCTAACTGTGTCAGAGCCACCAGCTGGTTAGCTTAGCATACACACTTTCTTCCATTATATAAGTGTAATCCTTGTAAGGATTGTGGGTATTTTCTACCAGGTCACGATTACCTCATCTGCATGTGTTAATTGCTGATTGGTCAATTAATCCCCAAGTTTATGGTTATTTCATGTGTGAGGAGAACCTGTTGTTATTTTATTATTAAAATAATCTTAGCCTAGAAATACAATGAAAAATATGATTGGTTATAACTAAATGATATTCTACTTCACCTGCAAATATAGAAATACATTTGATGAATTTTGTATTAATTTGTTCATGGGTGTCAGATTGGCTCCTTCAGAAAGTTTCAGACAGTGTTGGAATGTGATAAGCATGTATGCACTCACCCTTTCTTACACTTCTTGTAGACCTTTCCAACCTTATCATAAGGCAGTTCATACTTCTCTGAAATCTGGTTTAAAAAAAAACAACAAAAAGCAAACGCAAAGTTGTGTGAAGAGAAATACAGAAGCTCGAAGACTATAAAGAAAATCAGCTTTGAATCTAATCTTTTAAAAACACCTTGATCACCTGTTATCTCAGCCCCTCCACATAACTACTCCATAACTAAAATCCATGACCTTTGCACTCTTTTTCCTTCTTTTTAAACTCAATGACCCGTAAAGAAACAGCTGCACTTTTATTCCCAGGACGTTTCCACTTTCCATGTCTTTTCTAAATCTTTTCCCGTAACCCTCGCCTCCATTAGCACCTTTTGCCCCTGTCTCGACTTCAGAGTCCCCTGTGCAATCCTGAAAAAACACATTTTTTCTCCCCCCTCCAATCACTACTTTGCATTATCCCTGTTTTAGTGGCATATCAAAGCTTAGATGATGCAAGAAATTGTTCTCTAGTACAATCCATAGCTAGTTCAGTGAACTGAGGACAACTTACAGCTTCCACCAGGCCTTTCAGCGTGGGATTCTTCAGCATGAGGGCATCAAACACCTCGTCTGTTTCCTTGCGCACGTACAGCAGGACTGTGTGGTGAAAAAAGAGAGAGGAGGCAAGCAGGCGTCAAAGAAGAACATGCACGCTCACGGACTGAACACAAACACAAATTCAACCTCAGACAAATGTCAGCGGCACTCATAAAAGGGTTTATCTGCGTCAGACCAGACAGCTTAACTGATGCTTTGGTACATTTGTGTGGGTTTGAGGGTTTGGGTTTATACCACATCTCCAAATGACTTCTGGAGTGACGAAGCTCGAGCATATACGTGCACATATGCCTTGAGCCATTAATACATTTGCAGCTATACTATATATAACACTGCAAGCCATCTCTCAGCTAGACTGCAGAGGAACATGCACAGATCTCAGACAGAGCACCCCTCGAAGGTTCGCTGATACTACACTAGATCAGGTTCCAACAGATTTTTCAACACAATTAGAAAATAATACTATCTGCTGCTGTAATGTGAATATGCGGCTAATTTTATCTACTTTGTTATGTGGACTAAAAACAAATAAGACAGGTAAAGTGAGAGATGCTGCTATGATGATATTTGGCAAGGCAGATTTACACACTGTGGTCCGGAGCAGCCAAACATAATGACAGATTTCAATTTAAGGAGCCTGCACAGGAGCAGATTGACTACTCTCTACGTCTCTGAGACGTCAACAAGTTCCCAAAGCTTCCAGTTTTACAACAAGGAAAAACATGACTGCTACTGTGGAAAGGTTATAACCCTTGTGGCAACAGCATGCCAGTACAGTAGGGTTTGTACCGCTTGCAGCGTTACATCGCCTCCAAAAGTAGTTACTTCCACTTTTATGCCCTCGTGTCCCCTTGAAATGCAGCATGTTTAAAGACCATAAAAGAGAAAAAAAGTGTCCAGTTATTGATGAAATTATTTTGAAAACACATGCAATCGGTGACCCCTTCCTCCCCTCTCTGTTGTTAACATCCTTCTGCACAAATGTATTTTACAAGGTCGAGCGTGGATTTGTGAAGGTACAAAAGGTGCGTTTGTGCAGAAGCACTTTGAAACAGGCACTTAAAGCTTGAATGCTTAAAATGTTCCTCCCTAAGCTATAACATATTTCAAAACATGCATTTACAGATTGTAATGTATTAAAAATGTCCTTTGTCAAGTCTATGACTGGGATATGCGGTGAAGGGCAAATTCTTGTTTGCATGTATGTCTGCATGCACGTAGTGATCTGTGGTATTTCGTTGGGTCAGTGGAGGGCTGGGGCACGTGTATATATTGAAAGACCTGGAATTATCACATGGCCCAGAGAGAGAGCGAGAGAGAGTGTGTGTGTCGGTGTGTATGTATGTGTGGAGCTACAGGCGCTGAGCACTGCAAACACACATGGACAGCCATGTGCACACACACAGGGGAGCATCACTCAAAGACTGCTGATTAGAACATGAGCAGTGTGGACATTGTACTACAGCAAGAAACACACGTAGTACCTTTCTTTGGCTCCTCAACTCTTGGCAACTTGTTTGGGGGTGAACCGAACTCGTCGTCGCTGAAGGGTAATCTCTTCATGCCTGAGCTGCGATTCAAACACACACACGCACACAAACCGCTGCTTAAATGGTCTCAACAACTGACTGATAGGCCATAAAGCACGAGCACAGACCCGACAAAAAAGCTCACGTACGCTTCCTAGAAACAGCAACCCTGTATGCATTTTACTGGGAAGTGTCAAAGGTCATGCCAGTTCAAAGCTACCATGAAGCAAATGTGAAATTGGGGGGGGGGGCTTAAGTGAACTCACCTATCTTCTCCATCTTCTGCTGAGAAGGTCTGCAAAAAGGAAACAAAAAGATAGAAATTCACTCAAATGCAACATAAAGGTTACAAAACCTATATACAGAATCTCACAATACATTCATTTGCATTATAGTTAATTGTTATCAAATATTTATGATGATTTGTAATATATAAAATATATCAAATGTGCTTTTAACCAATTTCCTGCATTCCACAGGCTGCAGTTGTAACCTTTCGTGTAACTCTTCATTGTAGCAGCTAAATCAGTCCACTAGGTCAAAGGTAAAGTGAACAGCCGAGTCCAAATAGTTTCCTGTGTTGCCCCATTATTCTTCCTTTATCACCGAGAACTGGAACTGGTCAACATGAACCAGCCTGTACAGCTGTAGACGGTGAAGTGCAGGTCAGGCGGACTGACAGGACTCACTGGTTTCTTGTGGCTTACGCAGGATTATTTGACTACATTCCTTGTTATCTTGCGTGAAATACTAAACACCGATAACTTTCATCATTTATCTATGAACCGATGAATAAATTTGCCTACAAAATTTTAGAGTAAGACAACTTGTCCATTTAGTTTTAAACACATCAACTTAATGCCTTCAGGTTGGAGGCTTTTAATAAGTATTAAAGATTTTTTTAACCATATATGACAAAGTAAAGAAGCAGATCCTCTGAATTAAAATGATCCAAGTCTTTTTTTTTAATTCCTGGAAGGCTGTGGTTTTTCCAGCCTTTTGCCCTTTGACTGTATTGATTACAGGGATTGCTGTGAACAGATTTTCTATTCTGAGAGGAAAATCAGTAATCCGGGTTATCAAAAACTGATAGCGAGGCTGCAGAAAGTTCAGTCAGGTTCAATGTCATGGCATCCCCCAAAATAACCAACCTCCTGTCTCTTCCTCTGCTTTCCTGGTATTAATGTAAACTTCACATGCACAAGAGAGAGCAAGAGAGGAGTAGGTGGGTGGGGTGGGGATGTCTTTTTACCATCATTTTACCAGCTGGGGGCAGTCAAAGCTCACACCTAGTAGAATTTCTTAAAAGCAGTATCCTTTGCCCTCATGTGAAACTCATGTGAGCACGTCAGGTGCGCATGCTTCGACATGTGACATGCTCATCCTGTACGTGCCGTGTTTACTGTGGCAGAGCTCAGAGTCCAGTTCTAAAGAAGAGGCGCTCCTTCGGTTTAAAACTCATAAAAAAAAAGCCAGATAACCTGCATGCAAACTTCATGTAAACTCATATATCTCTTCTCGTCATCCGCAACATCCTTCCATGAAGCAACAGAAAAACTGCACTCCTCTCTCGCCATTTTCAAGTCTATTTTTTGCTCTGAGCACATGACTGCATAAATCAAGGTGGTTGTACACCGGTTTGTTTTGAGTCACTGATAAATGAATCATCATGTGAGTAACCACTTTGAAACCTAGCCATCAGTATGTAGGACTTGTATCAAAGCTCAAATCCAGAACTCTCTGTTCTTGCCAACTAGCAAGCAGGCAGGTCACCTCGACCCAGCTGGCAGCCGAGTGGGCGGAAGCTGAAAAACAAACTGTTTATGGACCACCTAAGATGCTACGAATGTTGCAACAGACACGTTCGTGCTTTGGGAATGGCAGCGAAACATACATTTTTCAGTGGTGGCCTAAAAAAACCCAGAAAAATACGTGGTGTTAGAGGTTTGTGGCTTTGATCAGCACTCACATGACGCTGGAAGGTGGAGAAGTGAATGTCAGGAATGAAGAGGACAGGCTGGGTCTCGAGATCAGTCATCATCTTAAAGATGGTCACATCGTTACGTTTCTGGAGCATGGGTACTTTCACATCTGCAACTTTGAGGGGGGGACAGCAGGAAGCAATTTAATATTCATGCAGTAGGACGAAGTTAAACACAACACGAACATGAGTTAAACAAGGTTTGATTGAATACATGTTTGCTGAAAGTTATCCAGCAAACACAGAGAAAAGCCTCCTGGACACATGAGAACCACATTTACTCTTGTCATTGCTCCATATTGGTTTCCACTATAAGAGCGTAGTTACAGTGAAGTTGCAGCGAAGGTCTTAAAAATAAAAATGTTGAGCTGAAGCAAGCTGAAACATGCTGCAAAACTCAGAGCAGCTACAAGCTTCAGGGGATAAACACACTAAGGGGTTGTAATCATCTACATACGAGAAATAATTTTAACAAATACACCTGTCAGGTCGACTTGAAAGGAAAACTGATCCTACTGTGGAAGCCACTGGTAATTTTAGGAATGATATATTGTAGCTGATTATCCTAAAACTTACAAGTCATGCCAGTGTTGAGTTCAACTTTCCCTTTCCTGCGGGACTGTTTCCTCTCCTCATCTCGGATCTTCCTCTCGGCGCCCTTGTCACAGAAGACTTTTATCTGGCAGTAGGCGCGGTGGATGGGCTTGTTGCTGCGGTTGTTGTAGCTGTACGTGTCGATCTGCAGATTCAGGGGAAGGCCCTTCACCCCTTTCTGAGAGGAGAAGTCTGTGCTCAGACAGTTGACGGAGATGAAGATCTGTGAGGGGAGGAAAGAGGAAGAAAATTGAGGACCAGAGCAGACTAGTTTACAACTTTAAGCTTAAAAGTTTGTTTATTAAAGTAGAAACTTCTTCTTAATCATGAAGCCAATGTGATGAGGTTTAGCTTTCAGGAAGGCCTTTTTGCAGCAGGTACCTCATAGTCAGGCCTCAGATGCTTTTGGTGTCTTTTGCTGGCCTCTTTTGGTGGGATTTAGTAATTACATGCTCATTTTACTTTCCTTTGTCCTGGTTATTTGCTTTGAAAACAGACTCTAACTGTGTTAACAAAACACGCAATCAAAACAGAAGGTTTAAAAATACCATATAGTAAAGACTGAAGGGGAAA